>PVKM010022503.1:0-21811 GCA_004027735.1 Carollia perspicillata
CCCTCTCTGCCCTCCCCTCTAGTTACTATCAGTTTGTTCCTTATTTCCATGTCTCTGGTCCTATTTTGCTCATTTGTTTGTTTCATTCATTAGATTCCACTCATAGGTGAGATCATATGGTATTTATCTTTCACCACCTGGCTTATTTCACTTAGCATAATGCTCTTCAGTCCCATCCAACACTTGGTTTTCTTATGACTTCTGCAACTTGTCATGTAGTGAGTATAGATTAATAGAGAAGATTTCACTCTTGGTTGCTTAGTTGAGGCTGCCCATGAAGTAAAATAGACTTGATTAACAATGATGAGTAACATTTAAATTCTTACTAAGGTCGATCATTGTCCTGACTGGCATTATCTTCATTGTTCTATAAATGTGCTTATTCTGAAGTATGATAGAGATCTGTCATTTTTGTTATGATTTGATTAAAGTACAAAACATTTCTTCCAATATTTTTTCAGTAATCTTTCAGTTACCTGAAGTAACATTGGATCGTGGAGTAAGAGACTCTTGTTGAAATAAGGGACATCCAAACCTGTAGAGAGTTTTAATGAGTTTACTTGAGCCAAACTAATGACAATTGCCAGGAAGCAATATCTCAACAGATTGAGAAAACACTGAAAAATGGCAGTTTTACTACTTATTTTTTTACATCAGAATCAAGGAGGGTTATATGAAATTACTGGTGATAGATTAGGGAGGCAAGGGAAAGCCAAGTGGGGAAACCTCTGAGATGGGATGTAAAGTAAAACAAAGAGATGTGTACTTGTTTTACATCGGTGGGTATGGGATAGTCATCAATGAACATTGACAACATATAGAGATAGTATGTGGAAGAATAATAGAACAAGGAGGGGACCTGTGCTCTGGTGTTCTGTTGGGAGATTGTGCCTTGAGGGGTCTTAAAAAAGGGTATTACTCTGACATTCCAAAGGTATGTTATGATGCAAAAAGAATGCAGACTGATTCAGTTAAGGTAAAGACTGACCTTTGTCAAAGAAGATATTGGCCCAGTATGACTACCTGATTTGTTTTTAATTAGGAAGTGTTAATTTCAGACCGTCCTATGTGGTTACTTTTGGTCTCTGAGTTTGTAAGGCTGCCATGAAGGCCTCCCCTGAGCTGGTTAGGTTTACTATGTTGCACTTTTTCATACACACTCTTTAAATCAAGAGTCTCTATAAATGTTGGTACCATCCAAGTTTATGTCATTGCATTAAAGAACCAAGCAGATGAAATCGAAGATTTGCCATTTCTTAATGATGGGATTCATTGCCTCTTTTGTGAATCTGGTCTTAGATTTAGTTTAGGTAAATTAAAGTGATTTATTCCAAAAAGTGACCTTTTGCAACTATTTTTGAAAAACAGAGATAAAGAGAATATCAAAAGCCAGACACTATTAACAGTCAGTGCAGTATTCTTCTCCAGGACTGGAACATTCTGTAAGTTCTCACTAGCCTCCCTGCCTTCATAGCCTTTATTTCATTCCATCATATTTCTTATTTCTAAAATGTATTTTTAAATGTTTTATCATGAGATACTACTGCTTTTTTCTTGCAATTCTGACATGTACTCAATATTAACCACAGATGAAATTATATCCTATACAAATATGCATAAGAGTAAAACATAGAATTATATGACTAGACAGTTCCCCCTCCCCCACATCACACAGTAACAGATATGTCGGTGGTTTATTTTATTTCTTTTTGTCCTGATGTTTACTCAAGCTTATTTTACTACTTATACCACACAGTTTAAAAATATCAAACTAATTAAATGAGCATTGAGCTTTATGTTTGGGACTTAGCCGGAGGTCCAGACTCATCAGCATTCCTTTCCATAACTTGCAAAGCAGACAGCTATGTACCCTGTTGCCATTAATCACAAAGAGTAAGAGTACTCAGATCTCTTTCAGATAATCAACTTCTGTGCTAGTTTTTAAAAAATGGAATATACAAGAAACAATTTTGTCTTTCTTGTTCACATGTGTCTCAAATGTTAAAATTCAGTCTGTCATATTTTTGAAATAGTTACTTTGATTTCCCTCTGCCTTATTTTGTTATGCACATGAAGGTCTCTTTCCTGCAACCTACTAGACTTAGTTACTTTACCCAGAGACAGTGTGTCCTAACATTCAACAATGTAATTGCTTTGGGGAAGCATCTAAGTTTGGGAGACTATCTGTTCCTTCTGAACAGCAAGGTAGTCTAGTGGAAATTTAAATCCAATGGAGTATGGTAGAAATCTGACCTATTTCATCTGGGGCATTTTACATCTTTATTACATTACCTGGCTCTCATTTTCCTTGCCTTTAAAATGGTAATAGTAGTTACATGAGGGTTTGTCTGTGTGTGTGTGTGTATGTGATGATTATGTCCAGTATTTTCAGTTCCTATAACGCACAGTCAGTACAAAATATACAGTTACTATGTTATTTTAGAAGGTAAGAAGCAGTTGATCGTGCTTTTACTTGGCATGGTATTAGTGGCTGGCTGGCAGGGAATTTGAAGGGATGCTGCTTTTCCCTCCTAATCATTCAATTTCTTGCTATTATGTGATACCATTTTACTATGCATTTTATTCTTAATAATTCCAAAGCAGAATTGTGAGATAAAAAGGCAGTTAATGCTACAGAGTGTTTAAATTCACTACACACATAGAGTGCAGTGTTCACAATTTTACTACACTGAATACCAAGTCAAATAGGAACATGAGGGAAACTTGTGCCTTCTTAATACGTGAGAAATATCAACTGGTACAGTTACAAGTTGTGTGTATGTTATTGCATACACATATAAGAAAATCTCAGTGGAGATTAGTAAATGTGCTGTATTTGGGGGGTCATGTTTGTATGTTTCTTTAGATATGTGATTTTCCTATTCATTTACAGGATAATCTTGGCATTCTCCCTGGTCTTAGGAATGCCGCATGCATCACTTCCTTCAATTCTAGCATCAGTGTTGCACTGTGGCTCATCCAGTAGCAGGTGTTGAACATTGATATAAACAGAATTTTGTCTGCCAAAGCCAAAATCCTCCCATTTCCAGTCTCCACTGGCCAACAGAACAGTAATGCCAAGCTTACTTCCAAATTCAAGTCTCAGGCGTGACTTCATTATGCTGCCTGCCAAAACTATGGACCCATGGACTCTCTAAGTTTAAAAATTAAGGCAGAAACATTTTTTCCCCTCAAACGAATGAACACCTTTTGATTTTAGATGAAGCACTTCCAGTTTTGCAGCTTTTTCTGAAATTACTAAGTTGATATCACACTGCAGTTAATTACTTAATAACATTTCTCTTTGAATATAACAAAACCCTGAATTAGAAAAGAATCGTTGTTCATAACTATCCCAAACTATGTACTGTGGAGCAAAAATGTGCAGAGAACTGGAAATTCTCAATAAAATCTAAGCATTTTAACATTCTAAGTAATTTGAAGTAATTAATGAATAGAATCCTTTGAACAAACCATTTGTATCAATAAGGCTTTATTTTAGTGACCTCTGATTTATATAAAACAATTAGATTTAAAGATTGCATAATTTCAGAACACAGAATTCTTATATTATCTTTAAATTTGTTTTTCCCCTGGGAGGATGGAGGAGCAGCAAAATTGGCATAAACAATTTGATACATTTAAAACACCTTTCTAAAAACAGCAACATTAAAAGATAATCTTAGGAAGACTGGCCTTGAGCAGGTATTTATTAGCATATTAATTATTTGGAATTTGAGGAAATATTTTTTAAGAAAATAATGTTTTCTCTATCACTTTCAGAGGCTAGTATTTTTATAACCATGTGTATTCCCAACTTAACATTTTTAGAGTATTATTATATCAATAAAATTAATATATTAATAAAATTAAGATTACAATAAAGGGGCTCTCATATTCCCTTAAATTTAGTCAACCACCATGGCACACAGGACATATAATATCTACTGATTAGAGATTATGTGAAAAAGTGATATCATATCAACCAATTTTGAACAAATTTCTGTAAGTCAATGGAGATGGAGGAACTTAGTTCATTATTCTTAGTTGCTTTTCCAGAGTTTTCCCTCTTGAATTTAGTGGACATAGCAATCAGTACTTAACAAAGAAATCAAGTCTTACACAAGAGTTAGGTATTCAAATTAGTGTGTTTCCTTTCTGGTATTATTTTAAAATATATATTCTGAAAAACACATAGGTCCTGTATGCATTATAACAAATCTCCCAGAAGAAATCACTGTCTGGGCTGACAAGATAATAAAAATATCTGCAAGGGAAAAAAAACTAGGAAAGTATGGTAGCAAATGATGAAATCAGAAACCTAAAACTTTAAGGATTAATAGCAGATGGCACAAGGAACAGTAAAAGATCTGTGATTCAGAGAAGATACAATAAAATTCTTAGTATTGAAACATTTAATCAGCAGTTCATGGACCCTCCATAATAAGAATATAAAGTATAAACAATTTTTAGTTTAAGAATAATTTCTCTTTCAAAAATTATAACATATTCAAGCTCTCTCAGATAACAGATCAAGAAATGGAACACTCTATTTCATTTTAGATTTCATTTTAGAGGTTTGTATAACTTTAGACAAAATTAGACAGAAATGATGCCTGAAAAAATGCATAACAACTTTACTTATAAAAATAGACTTGAAAATCATAAACAAAATGTTGGCAATATAAGCTACATAATAACTAAAAATCATAATGCATTCTAAGTAGAAGTAATCTTAGGAATGCAAGTCTGAGTGAATGTGAAATAAGTCAATTAATTAGTCTATCATGTTAAAGGAAAGGATAATGTTATTGTCTAAATAAATTAATCATAATTTCTAATAAAAATTAAATACTCATTCATAAAACCACCTCTATCAAAATAAGAATGAATGTACCAATACTGTGTACACCCACAGCCTTTGCCCCTGAGGACCTCTGCAATCTTATATCAGACAAAATAGACATGTCAAAAACTATAAAGAGACAAAAAAGGTCATATATACTCACAAAGGGGTCAATTCATCAAAAGACTATAATGATTATAAATACATAGGCACTCAACGTTGAAGCCTCTGTATTGTGCAAATCTTAACAGATCTGAAGGCAGAGACAGATATCAGTGCAATAAAAGTATGAAACTTCAGTACCCCACTTTAAATGATGGCTGTATCACACAGAGAAGAAATCAACACAGGAACATTGGACATGAAGTACACTTTGGCTAAATGGACATAACAGAAATATGTAGATCGTTATCCTCGAGAGCAGCAAGCACACTATCTCAAAGCAAACACAGAACATCTCCAGGATGGATCACACATTAGTTCTCAAAACAACTCTTAACAAATTTAAGATTTTTTTGAGATCATATGAAATATCTTTTCTGAGTGTAATATTTTGAAACAAGACACCAAGAGAAGAAAGGAAACTTGAAGATTAAACAATATGAAGAAATCAAATAACACACTGCTGACCAACTAGTATCTCATGGAAGAAATCGTAAAGAAAATTAAAAAAAAAAAACCTTGAAAAAAACAAAAATGGAAACAAAATATCAAAACTAATGGGATGAAGCACAAGTACTTTTAAGAGGTAGTTTCTAAAAATAAATGCCTACATTAAGAAAAACAATCTCAAATAGGAAACCTAACTTTACACCTCAAGGAACTAGAGAAAGAAAAATACATCAAGCCCAAATTTAGCAGAAGTAAGAAAATAAATTTCAGAGCAAAAATAAATAGAGACTAGAAAAACGATAGATAAGATCAATGACACTAAGAGCATTTTTTGAAAAGATAAACAAAACTGGCAAACCTATAGTTAGATTAAGAAGACAGAAGAGTCAACATCAGAAATAAAGTGAGACAACTAAAATCACGGAAATAGGAAGGAATGTAAGAAATTTCTATGAAGAATTGTAGTTTCATGAGTTGGACAACCAAGAAGAAATGGATAAATTTTTAAAAACATATCATGTACCAAGTGTGAGTCATGAGAAAACAGAAAATCTGACTGGACCTACAACTCAAAAGAAGAATGAATCAGTAATAAAAAAACAGCTTCCCAAAAAAGCAAACCCACATTGCATTTACTGGTGAATTCTACCAAAATTTTAAAGGATAATTAATGCCAATTCCACTCAAACTCTTTTAAAAGACTTAAAACTCATTTTATGTCATCTGCATGACCCTAATATGAAAGCCAGATAAGAATACCACAAGAAAGAAAAATCAGGGGCCAATATTCCTGATGAACGTAGATGTGAAAATCTTCAACCACATACGAACAAACAGAATTCAACACCAGTTAAAAAGGACCATACATTGTGATCAATTGTTATTTATTCCTGGGATGCAATGATGATTAAAATATGCAAATCAATAAATAGATTCATCACATTAACACAGTGAAATGTAAAAATCACATGGTCATCTTCATAGATGAAGAACAAGCATATGACAAGACTCATCATCTTTCATGATAAAATCTCTCAATAAATTATTTTTCAAATGAATGTAAATACTAGATGTCATATATGACAAGCCCATGGCTCACATAATACTTAATAATGAAGAGCTAAAAGCTTTTCTCCTAAGATCAGGAAGAAGACGAAGATGCTCACCCTTGCTGCACTTGCATCAATATATAACCAGAAGTTCTAGCTACAGCACTCAGGCAAGAAAAAGAAATAAAAGAGATCCATATGGAAAAGGAAGAAGCAAAATTGTTTGTGTTTCACATGATATTACCTTATACACAGAATAGTTTACAACTTCAATTAATATATTAGAAATAAATGAATTTAGTAAATTTGCAAAACAGTATAAAAGATACAAAACAGTATAAAAATTAGTTGTTTCTGCACACAGCAAACTATATTACTTTAAAAAAAATACCATTCACTGCCCTGGCTGATATGGCTCAGTGCTGAATGTCATCCTGTGAACTGAAAGGTTACTGGTTCAGTTTCCAGTCAGGGCACGTACCTGTGTTGTGGGCCAGGTCCCTGGTGAGGGGTGTGCCAAAGGCAACCATGCCTTGATCTTTCTCTCCTTCTCGTTCTCCCTCCGTTCCCCCCTCTCTAAAAATAAATAAATAAAATATTTTAAAAATACTATTTACAGTAACACTAAAAATAGTATAATACTCTAGGGATAAATTTAACCAAGGAAGTGAAAGACCAGTTACTGAAAACTATAAATGTGGATGGGAAAAACTGAAAAAGATACACATAAATAAAATATATCTCCTGTTCTTGCATTAGAAGGACGTTTTTAAAATGCACATACTTATACAAAACAATCTACAGTTTTAATGGAATCCTTATAAAAATTCCAATGACACTCTTTACTGAAATACAACAAATAATCCTAAACTTTGTGAAGAACCGCAATGACCCTGAAAGGGTCACCAATTCACCAAAGCCATCTCGAGAAAAAAGAATGAAGCTGAGAGCATCATACTTCTTGATTCCAAACTATATTATGAAGGTATAGTAATCAAAACATGTGGCATTGGCATAAAAACAGATTAATGATCCGTTTGATTAAACATTATCAGTGAAACAGATCCAATGATCAAAAAATAGATCAGTGGCCAAGTAGTGCTCCATTGTGTAAATGTCTCATAGTGTTTTATCCACTTATCTACTGATGGGCTCTTGGGCTGCTTCCATACCTTGGCAAGTATAAATAATACTGCAATGGACATAGGGGTGCTTATGTTCTTTGAAATTAGTGTTTGGGTTTCTTTGGATATATTTCCATGGCAGGGGCTCTGCTTGTAGGCGCCCCCCTCTCCGGGTGCCATGGATGAGAATAAGTCTACCAAGACATGATCTGCTTGGGGAGGAAAGATGATTGTCTCTCAAAGGAGAAGGGCCATAAAACTTTGGGGAACAAACTCATTCTATGCTTGGACCCTTATCATTTAAATTGAGGGTATTAGCACAGTATGTTTCACAGGATTTTATGCATTCTTTCTTAGGCCTGATAGCCCCAGGGAACTGTCCCTTTCAGCACAGGGCTGCACCCACCTCTAGCATTGTTTCAGGTTTAAGACATTGTTTCAGTCTTAAGTCGGGTAGGGGAAATAAGGCAGCCAAGAGATTAGGAGACATCTTGCAGACAGACAGAATGAGGACTCACGCTATGTTAAAGCTGAGGGGTGAGGGCCCATCACCCACTTTTTCTATAGGCCCCCAAGTTTTTCTGAGGGCCCCTTCATGACCATGCCTGTCTTAGGTCATACCTTCTTTGAGGAATCTTACTTGTCATTGGCTAAACAGTCGACAGATAACCAGTCATCTGTCCAGGGCCAAGCAGGATGAAGTAAAAGGGGAAGAGGCATTGCCCCTACCAGGAAGATAAGCTTTTCTCCTTAGTGGCTTAAGGTCCCAAGGTCTTTTTACTCAGCCTTAATCACAGGGTATTACAGCTTTTGAAACCAGACAGGGTGGTTCCCAACATATTCCCAAAAGTATAATCACTGGGTCATAAGGCAGTTCCATTTCTAATTTGGGGGGTTATCTTTATACTGCTTTCCACAGTGGCTGCACCAGTCTGCATTCTCACCAACAGTGCAAAAGGGTTCCCCTTTCACCACGGCCTCACCAGCACTTGTTTGTTGATTTTTTTATGATAGCCATTCTGACCAGTGTGAGATGATATCTCATTGTGGTTTTAATTGCATTTCTCTGATGCATTAGTGATATTGAGCATCTTTTCTAAATGTCTATGGGCCATCTGTAGGTCCTTTTGGGAGAAGTGTCTATTAAGGTCCTTTGCTCTGAACACTTGGATTATTGAAAGAAGAACATTTTAACCTTCGTGACAACATTGATGTACTAGAGAACATTATACTAAGCGAAATAAGCCAGTCAGAGAAAGGCAAATACCATATGATTTCATTCATATGTGGAATCTAATGAACAGACTGTACTAAAGTAGAGACAGACTCATAGAGAGCAGGCTGACAGCTCTGGAGGAGAGGTTAAAGGAGGAATGGAGCACAAAGGAAAAAAGGACTCACAGGCATGGACAACAGTGTGCCCATTGCAAGAGGAAAGAGGGGTTTACGTAGGATAAATGGAAATGGAAAATAATACAATTAAAAATGAATAAAAAGGATCAATGGAACAGAATAGAGAGCCCAGAAATAAGCCAAGGTTTATATGGTCAATTAATTTTGACAAAGGTGCAATGAAAACACATTTAGTAATGAGTAGTCCCTTCAATATATGTAGGGAAAACTGGATATCTACATGCAAAAAAAAAATGAAACTGTATCCCTAGTTTACACTGTTCACAAAAAACCCGAGATGGATTAAAGATTTAAATGTAAGACCTGAAACTGAAGTACTTCTAGAAGATAACAAAACAAAAGGGAATACTTCTTGACATTGATGCTACACTTGTTCTTTAGATATGACAACAAAAGCACAGGCAACAAAGCAAAAATAAACAAGTGGGACTACATCAAAGTAAAAACTTCTGTACAGCAAAGGAAGCAATCAACAAAAGGCAACCCTATGCAATGGGAGTAAATATTTACACACCATATATTTGATAAGGGCTTATCTAAAATATATAAGGGACTCATACATTTCAGTAGCAAAAATCCACAAATAGTCCTTGTAAAAAATGGCCAAAGGACCTGAGTAGGCATTTTTCCAATGAAGATACACAAACAGTCAACAGATACGTGAAAGGTGCTTAATATCACTAATCACCAGGGCATATAAAGCAAAAGCCACAATGAGATAGCACCTCACCTGGGTCAGAATGTTAGTTATCAATCAAATGGTAGACAAATGCCAGTGAGGATGGGAAGCAAAGGTAAACTTTGTGTACTGTTGGAGGGAATGGGAACTAGTGCAGCCTATATGAACAGTATGAATTTTCCTCAAAAAATGTAAAGAAGACTGAACTACCATATGGTTTAGCAATGCCGCTTTCAGATATATATCCAAAGGAAATAAAATTGATATGTAAAAGAGATGCCTGCATCTCATGTTCATTACGGCATTATTCCCAAAATAATGGGATTTATTGGCCAAGATCTGAGATCAACCTCTGTATTCATAGATGATGAATGGGTAAAGAAAAGTGGGATATATGTATAATGGAATATTATTCAACCTTAGTGAATATTATGCCATTTTCAACAACATGGATGAATTTTGAGGGAATTTTCATAAGTGCAATAGTGTAATAAGCTAGACTGAGTAACAAATACTGCTTAGTGTCACTTATATGTAGAATCTAGAAGAAAAAGAAAAGAGTCAAGCTTATATCAACGGAGTAGAATAACAGTTGCAAGGATTGGGGGACTGCGGGAAGTGGGATGATGTTGGTCAAAGGGTGCAAACCTCCAGTCATAAGATGAATAGGTTCTAAGGATCAAGTGTGCAACGTGGTGACTGTAGTTAATACACTGTACTTGAAATTTGCTGACAGATTAGATCTTATGTGTCCTTAACAAAGAATGCACACACAAACATACACACAAAGCCAACTATGTTAGGTGATGGATGTGTTCATTTTATTGTGATAATCGTTTTACAATGTACATGTATATCAAATCATCTAGTGCAGTTTAAATATGCAATTGAAAAATAATTATACAATCTCATTTGTCAATTATACCTTCAAAATCTCACCTTGCTACACACACACACACACACACACACACACAAATAGAATAGGAGGCAGGCTCCCAGTCTTAATTCATAATATAAATAGAAACAATAGGGTTCTTTAATCAGCTCTTCCATAAAATGTTCATGACACTGATGATTGGTCAAACTAGATATTTTTAAAAGGAACAGAAATAGTTTTCAAAGGATGGAAAACAGCTGGGGCACTGCATATCATTACATATTCCTTTCAAGCTAGGCCAATAGATTTACCTGCTCTCTCCAGTAATGACTTCCTATACCTTTGGGTGTAGTTTGCCATTGTCTGTGCTTTATTCCATTTTGGAGGTGTTTTACTGTGGGTTTCTTGAATAAACAGGGTCCAAAAAGTAGCAAGTGTGTGTGAGAAAAATAATGTGATGGGCAGAAATAACAGTGATATAAAAATAGCCACTTAGGTGATAGTTTGGATAGCAATAAAATTCTCAGAAGAAGATACATATATTTTGCAGAAATGAAGGCAGTCCTTTTGTATTCCAGCCCAAAGCAAAACAAAACTTTACTAGATTATTATTTTTATTTTCCCATGTCTAGTTTTTTCTAGGTTCTATACATGTTTTAACAACTATTTGTCTGGCTTCTAGGATATCATAAGCAAAGCCCAGAAAGTATATGATTGGATTATGGCACAGGTAGGGGGATAAATATATCGACTTTATCATGCACACACCACAATTAATTTCATTTTGGTTTGATAATCTGTGGTTGATTTTACCATGGTATAATGACTTTATCGTGTATCACTGTGGTCGTAGCATCATGTAATTTGGCATGTAATTTATATCAAAAAGAGTTCTGTCTACTATTTAAATAGCAACAGCTATCTATTAATCACATAGCTTCACATGCAATCATAGTAACTGCAATGCAGAACGCTACCAGCCAGTGTGACTCCTAGTTTTGGAACTGAGTTTTAAATGGATTGTGTTGCTGTCGATAGAAGGAGCAGAACTACTGAAAGAACTAGTTGGCATTAATCCCCTTCTTCTCTGCAGTCCCATAGTGCTTTGATTAGTTCTTAATTTAAGAACTGAGTTCCTTCTGTTTTGATTTAGTGTAATTTCTGTGAAAGTTCACCACCTCTACCTAACTGTGAGTGTCTTGTGTAGTGTCCAGTCCCATTCATCTTTCATACCCTACGGCTATTAATAATTGTTCATATGTGGAATAGTCATTACTAGAAAGAATAAAGATTTCCTTTTTTTAATTTCTTTCAGAAACTTGGTACAACTGTACAGAAGTGAAGATGACACAGACATTTCAAAGACAATTAAGACTCAGTGGACTTCTCTGGGCCTTGAAGACGTGCAGTTAGTAAATTACTCCGTGCTGCTTAATCTGCCAGGCCCATCTCCCAGCTCTGTGACTCTGAGCAGCGGTGGCCAATGCTTTCATCCTAATGGCCAGCCTTGCAGTGAAGACGCCAGAGCACAGAGCAGCCAAGATCTGCTCTACTCATATGCAGCCTATTCTGCCAAAGGAACTCTCGAGGTAATATGGCCATTTGTCTCTGTCATTTACAGTGAAATAGAATTAGAAAACAACAGCTTTCATCTAAATTGAACTAACTGGCAAGATGCAACATACAAAAGTAACCATTACATGTTCTCAGTGTGGAGGTGCCAGGAAAGGGAAAGGAAGACTCAGATTGCCTGACTGACACCTTACTTGTTATATTTTCAAAGTGAAAACATGTTAACAAGAATTTAATTCAAAAGCATTGAACATGTGACTGAGTTATTCACATTTTGCTAAAGTCATATAGTACACATTCATTTCCCTCTTCGATTTTAAAAGGCAAATTTTAATAGATGGATATGGACAGAAAGAATAGAAATAGAGGCAACTGTGTTTTGCAACTGTGTATACACACAAGACATAGAGTAGGAAATTGAAGTGATTATTCACACATTTAAGATTTGAAATACAGCGCTTCTACTTTCTTAATGGAAAACACCTGAGCTAGAGGGCCAGCTGTGGATTATTGCTTTACTATTTTCTGTGTTAACTGTTTTTTTTTTTTTCTTTTCTTTTTGGTGTGGTGGTTTTTTGGCATTGGGTTTACGTGCGTGGCTTTGACAGCCACACGGACTGGTTTTCACCTCAGCTCCCCGATTACCCAGCTGTCAGTTTTTCATGGACGGCTATTCCCTGGTCTCTGTAATGTGGATAATCATAGTTCCAACATCATAAGGTTGTCACAAGAATTAAATTAACTAATAAATGTAAATCTAGGAGGAGCAGAGCCTAGGCCATAGTAAAGACAGTACACCAGTTAGGTATAATATATAATTGGTTATTAGTTTTCTTTTTTGAATTGCTGTTCGAGTACAGTTGTCTCCATTTTCCCCCTACCATTCCCGCCCATACCAATCATCCCCACCTCCCACCCTGGATCCTACCACCCTTTGGCTTTGTCCATGTGTCCTGTACACACACTCCTGACATTCCTCTCCTCCTTTCCCCTGCTATCTATTTTCTTAAATAGCAAGTGTTCTATGTCCTTGTAAAAGTATTAATTTAATGAGCACATTTAGTCTTTTATAAAGCTACAGATTGCCTCATTTAATACAAATGAAATAATGTTATGTTTCTGTTTGTTTTTAATTATTGGCACACATTTTTAAGAGTCTAATTTCTTATCAACTCTGATAAATATATGAAATATTTAGAACATTTTAAGTTACTTTGCAGAAATACATGCTTATTCCACATATTATATAATATATATTATACACACACATTATTTTGGGTGGATTGTGGTGGGGAGACGCAGTTTACTGGTGGCTCAACATTGTGCTCTGTGTTGTATTACTCTCTGACTTTTAGCAGAAGGACTGCATATGAAGGAAGGTACAACCTCGAAAAGCCTTATCACTAATTGAAAGTTACTATAATATTAACTGTCTGTAGTATTTCTAGTATAGAACTTACACAATTTGATTTCATTAATATATAGTCTTTCTGATAGGCAATAATGGAAACAGCCTGTGTATTAATAAAAACAGAGGGCGAGGGCCCACCTGCACTCTCTCTTTGGCTCAGGAGCTTTGATCTCAAGTCAAGATTCTGAAGTTATCCTACACATCATCTCCCAGACTCCCATCCCCACATAAGACCCACGTGTTTCCAGCCTCCACTTTATCTCGGTAGACTAAAGTCCAGCATAGCCATCTCCGCCCCTAAATAAAAGCATGTCCAAAACACAAAAGAACAAAAGCTTGCAGGAACTTGAGTGTGTCCTTGGAAACATCCCCATGTATTTGCTTTTCAACTTTCTGTGGTAAGCATTCAAGATTCCTTGAATGAGGTGATATGGAAAAGCCATGAAATTATAACTTGTGCCTCCATTTCATCTGTGGGACCCCCTTTAATCATCCTTTGGGCCCACTGGATTTTTTTTTAATGTTCCAATGTGACCATATCTCTGAGAGTTTTTTATACATTTATCTTATCAGTTATAAATGTTTAAATTAAAATTTTTGTTTCATAAGAAAGAAAACCAAGGTCTACTACAAAATCATGGAATTACAGTGGTCCTTGGTATTCATCTTTAATTCACTCCAGAACTTGTGAGGAGTGCTGAAACTGTCGAGTACCAAACTACCTAATGGTGAAGCATTTTCTTCTGTGGGGCAGCAGTGTTGTGACTCATCCAAGTTCTAACAAGTGGCGTGAGTCTCGGGCAAGTGCTGAGTGCTCCAGCATTTTTTTTATTGTCAAAATGCTATGAGTACAGGGTTTGATGAGTTCTGAAGCCTATGAGTACCAAGGTATGACTATATTTAAATATCTATGAAGTCATTCGGGACCCTCCTAAAATTTATAAATTGTATAAAAGCTACCATTTCAATAAAGAATTGTTGGGAAAGACTTCAGGTATAGCGATTAAATGGGAGGAATAAAGTTAGCTGTAGATGCAGAAATACATACTCCATGTTTGAAATATTAGTCCTAAATAAAAGGAAGTAGTGTTAAAGGAATTAAAGTGCAATTGTGAGTGAAACAAACACCTCAACATGGAGAACATCATTTGAGAACTTAACCAGGAAAATTAGATGAAAACACTGACAATAGCTTTTTTAAATTATAATAATTTAAATGTATTATGGTAAGGACATATTAATTTAGATATCTATTCAATACAAGATGCAATATGTTATCAATATCAATTTTTTAAATATCTATATTTGTATTATGATTTTCAAAAGCAAAGCAATTTATAGGTGACTATTTCATATGCACAGGGAATATATGCATATGTTATGTACATGTTTTAGACAGATGTATTATTGAAACTCGCATATGCTAATTAATATAACACTGATAATTTTTCTGTATCCCTTCAGTTCATCTCCTAGTTCAAATCAAGCTCAAGAGGTGGCTGCTGTTGATTCAGGCATACCTAATTTTTATTTTGAGTGCATTGTATTTGCATGAATTTCTATCTAGCAGAGCCATTAACAAGTTTCTGAATTATTCTATTTGGGCTGCCAGGAAAGCTCCCCACTACTTTTGCTGTTGACAAGGTTATTTGTAGAAGAGGAGTGCCCCTTTTCTTTGAAGAGCTGTCATGTCCATTCATCATATGACTGTTTTGTATAAGCTTCCAATTTTGGCTTTCTGGTAACAGTCTAAACAGCATTTGTGATATCTGAGATCTACTTGGAAACCTGCTTAGTGCCAGCATGATGGATGGTGTACTTTGCAACTTCTTTGTAATTCATTGTGCACTGGAAAGGTGACATTGTTTACCCCATCACAGTGACAGGTGGGTCAGTAAAAGGGTCCTAAGGAGAGTTGTCTTGTCAGATGCAAAATGCATATTAAAATGGATACATAAATAATTTAGCATGAGTGAGGTGAGCTTCAGGAATAAACAGTAATTTATATTTTTATTAAAAAGTATATCTATAATATCATGATAATGTTGAAGACATTGGTAGCGAGTCAGTTTTCTAAACACAATATATGACTTTTAATTCCTGTGCAATTATTTCTTTTGGGCTTTGTGAACAACACACAGATGCAGAAAAGAAAAGGGGACAATTAATATTTAATATGGGTTGGTCAGATTGGGTCAGCTGTGTTCTTATTTTTGAACAGATTTTTTTACTCCAATACATTTTATGGATTTTAGTTTTCTTTCTGTCAAGCATCATTTTGAAAGACAAGCCTAATAATGCAATTTTATGTAGAAATTCAGTTTTACCAACTCATTAACTGTGATTAAAATATTGCTACCAACACATTTATCACAACCCCGTTCCTCTGAGAACACCGACTAGCATCCCTCCTTATCAGTTGCTCGACTGTGGGCCAGTCAGTTCGGTTCTGGAAACCTTACTGTTCTCATTTGTGTAAGGGGAATAACAGTAGTATCTCCAGTGCTGGTCGTGGGAAGAGATTTTATAAACCATGTGAAATGATTGGCACTTAGAAAGCACTCAATACATGTTAGCGGTTTTTATTATGTATAAAGTGGACACATTCAAATGGGATAAATTAGGCAAACTCGAACTATCTATCATAAGAGATAGAAGTACAGACTTTTACCTTAGTGTCTGAATATAATCTTCCTGTCTCCTGTTTAACATGACAAATACTAATCATGGGGAGAAAAATGCCTTGATAAATATGAATAGATAATAAAACTATATATAAATCCATTATCATATTTTAATTAAACACTGAAAACTCAAAGAAACTAGGGAGGAAATATTTCACTGGGATTGAGGGGTGAAGGGACTTCCTCCCTTTCTAAGGATGAAGTATTTTGCTTTTGAATGCAGAATTACAAATTATTGTCAAATTGGGCCCAAATAGCATTCTTATCTTTGTTTTGTAAAATACCAAGACATAGTTTAATATATAAACCTGAACACTATCAAATATTTTGTTAAAATGTCTTAAAGAGCAAAAATATAACCACTGTATGGGATCTTGGAATAAATTACTGTCAAATGTTGATTTTCTCGTGGCTAGGAAAACTTTGTCTTCTTGTTTTATTTTTAATATTCTCAAACAAAAGGAAATTTTTCAGTCTTATAGCAAAAGGCAAATTTACATGCATTTGGCTCCGAAGCATTCCTGTTATAGACGAAAATATCAGAAAGTGAAAGAGTGAAGTGGAATTGAGTTATCGTCTGAGTGTGAAGATGAAGCTGCGGTCTCACCACTAGGGGAATGCAAGCTCGCGGCACTTTCTCTGTGCTGAAAATTACTTGGCGCTCTCTCTCCCTTTCATTTCTCTTGGAATCCATGTTTTGATTAACAATGAATATTGTGAGATAAATGGCTGTGAACACAATTGTGTATAAGTTGTTATTAACTTTTTAAAAAAATATTAAATATACACCCTTTGCCCACATCCCACCTATTTCTGATATCAGGAGCTTTGTGCAGTGAGTTAACAAAACAGTTCCATAATTTCTGCTAATTTGAGGATAATAACCATAGTTTGCACATATTTAATGTATATGTATATTTTTTCCTAGTATTTGAAATTTAGGTAAAAGCATTTACAAATAAAGAAGTGATCTATCACAGCATATTGTTTATCATTAAATATTTGTTAGAAAGGTTATATCTTCTACCTGGGAAAGAAAACAAAAGCATATGAAATAAGAGTTTTTTTTAAAAAGATAGCTGAATCAGAACAAATGTGGATGTTTTAATGAAAACGTATCTGATTACAGACCTCTAATTTGACTTGAGTTACTTGCAAAGTTTCTGAATCTCTATAATGGTTATTTTTAACAGAAAATCTAGGTAATATATTTTTATTTTTACTTTTGCTATGATTTAAAGTATACTATGAGTAAAATTAGTGGTAATGCACCTTTCTTAGCAGATTCAATTTGTATTTTAATTTCTATAAAGCACCACTATTTAAATATGTAGTTTACATGTAAGCTTACCTCACTTTAGAGCTAGAGAGATCGGGGCAAAAGTTGCTCCTTAGGTTTATGCACTATTTTGACACGTGAATCTAATTAATTTTAAAAGGCAGAATTCTGTCATATTACTTTCACTAACTCCAGGAAGAATTTTCTTGAGTGAATTTGCAGCTCCTTTAATATCCGTGCTTTAATAGGTTGAATATCATTTATTAAATTAAGGTGACCTGTGATTATTAATGTTTTCCTTATATTTTAATTTGATATTGAAAGATTAACTGACTAATATAGAATTTATTAGCTGGCTCTCACTAATATATCAAGAATCATTCAACATTCAGCATGTACTGATTCCCTTTATATGCCAATCACAGGGGACGAAGTGATTAAAAGGAAAGCTTTGGACACTGCCCATATGTAGCCATCAGCTTAATAGGAGAAACGGGAAGTTAGGCAAACAATTACAAAATCCCATGATTTTGTAATTGTTTGACACAATTACTAGCAATTGTGTCAATTAATAGCAATTAATAGCTCGACACACTAGCAAGTTATTTAAACATCTGAAACTTCAGTTTCCTCATCTGAAAAATGGGCAGATATATCTACTTAATATGAATGTTGTAAAAATAAACTGAAACAACGGATACAACCTCCATAGTAAAATGTTTAGCACAGGGTATATACTCGGTTATGTATTGAAATTTTTTCCCTTTATATGGTGTCATAAGTCCTATCCATTTTATCCTTCCCATAATGCACATTCACACATGTACATGGATATATCCACATTCAAACACACATACACGCACAGACTCAACGGTCCTGTATTCAATTTCCAATTTTCTAACAGCTGGGGTTCCCTGTGACCCTCCTCTTGACCTTTTCTACTCTTGCTGTTCCCCACCTGTTACCCTTCTCTATTTCTTGAATCTTCCCACATTGCCAAGCCTAAGCAAAAGCTTCAACCCATATGTCAAATGCATAACTATTTCTGTTTTTAACTACCTAAATGCTGTATTGCCCTTCTACTCTAAAGGTCAGGTACAAGTGCCCCAGGCGTGTCCTGAACTGGATGAAGCCAGCTTGTTCCTGCTAGTGAAAGTTGATCCTATGAATCTTTCTAATTTTGGTCTGATATTTAAACCACAGAAGTGCTTAAATACTACACATCAGGGTTTGTGTTTGTGCATGTGTGCCAGAGGTTAGTTTTATTAGTATAGAACATCATAGCTCTCAGCATGAGACTCGTATGGCAAATACAGCACAGCTACAATATTAGTGTGGGTGGGACAGAGCCCAGAACAGTACCATTGGATAGAACGTGAGTGCCTTCAGATTAGACTTCAAATCCTTCCATTCATGGTCACAGAGGCAATTCAAAAATTAATAATAGCATTGTAAGAGGCAGGGAATTTCCTTCTGTATTTTTTCCCCCTGAAAAAGGAATTTCCATGGTCAGAGTTTACCTCTAGACAAAGCTAATGGAAGATCAAGAATTTTCTCAAATTATGTCAGGTATAGGAGTGGGCAGAAGTGGGCTTACAGTTGGAATATAAATAAATAACATAACCATTGATAAATAATACAAGACTAAACTGTTTCAAATCCTCACAACTATTGCACAAGCCTGTTTTTGCCTACCATTCTTTGGGGATACTTCTGGCTCCCACAACATTTTGCAAGATTATCTGCTGAGCTAACTTCATTGTCCTAAAGCACGTGGAACTGGTCCACTAGCTAGCTCCTTACCTGGACTTTCAAGACAGTGAAAGTCCTATTTCCCCATTGCCCTCTGATCTCACTGCAGGGGTGATGATTGAGTCTCGTTCATTCCAGGATGCTTATTCTGGACCAAGTAACCAGAGATGCCTCTGCTGTTACTGAGTTTGAGTCTTCTTCCTCCCTACTATAAGGAAACAAAGTTAATGGGTTAAACATGGTAAAAGTGACAAAGTGACAGAAACTCTCATACTCAGTTATCACTGTTGTTCATGAAAATATGGAGGAAAATTAATAGCTTTTATACTAATTTATTTTATTCATTCTCACTTTGAGAAAGAATAATCCAGAGTCAGCTTCTCGATACTTTTTTTGTTTCTAGGATTTGTAGACCAAATGAGACCAAATCTTCTTTTTAGTTTATAAATCTTCCTTTCGCATAATTAGTCTCCTTTTGGGTAAAAGCTGACCGGCTAACCACCTCTCAGCTTTCTGAGCTGCAACCCGCCCAGCGAACTGTCCCTTCTAAATGTTGAGTGCCACCTAGCTGCTGTGCCTTCCTTTCTGGTTAAATTTCCTGAAATTCCATCCTCATCTCATCCCCACTCATGTAAGAAAGTCAGTCACTTCCTAGTTCAAAACTGAGAAGTCATGTTTTACATCTAACATAGCTGATGTCTTTGTTTCATCCGGAGGGGTCTTCATTCTCTCAGAGGGCGTACTTGCCTCTGCCTAAAACTTTCCCCAGGTCGGTGCGTGGCCTCTCACTTGGATGTGATGTCCCTAGCAATGCCTTCCCCACCTTCCTTATTGAAATAATCCCTGAGCACTCTCTTCCATTGCTCCTGTTGCATTTTCTTTAGGCAGAGAGTAACTGAAAGTCTTCTGACCTGTTATGGGCTTTTTCTGCCTTTTGCATTGTGAACATCTCAGCGAGAGAAAGTAGGCACAGTATAAAGCCACTTTTTGTAACTCATTTCCCTCTATATCTTTAGAAACTAAAGTACAACCCGACCTATGTTGTTGGAAAATTTAAAAAAAGTTTTCTCTTTAGTGTCATCTCTTCCTTGAACTTCCATATTTCTGTTTTCTCCTCTTTTTCTCCTACCTCTATGCATTTTATATCTTAATTTTTAATGACTGTTTAGTATAAATATGTAAAAGGAAAGATACTCTATCTGATTATTTTTAAAATGTTGGCCAAATAATACAAATGAGTATCTAAATATTCTATAGAGGCCTATTTGTTAAATTTGGGATAACTTAAAAAATATTTTTTCCTCCCAACAGTCTACATTTTCTTAATCTTGTATGAAATTTTATTCTAAATTGTATGATTTTGTCTACTGATATGGAGACTATAGGTTTAAAATATGAAAATGGAATCCTGATAGAGCTGTGCTTCACTTGCTTAAATTTCTGTATGACAGTTTTAACTTAATTTTATTATCACTTAAATGGGTATGTATTGTATATTATTTTTTTAAATTGTAAATATGTTAAATAATTACTGTATGTCAAGACATTGCAATTAGTATATCATTGTAGCAAATATCTTATTCAGCAAATGTTTATGAAGGAAAAAGGTGGTAAATTTCACAAGCCATCTCTTTATCTGACCACTTAAGTGAAACACAGCCAGATGGATCATATTTCTTATGCTTTATGCTAAATTCACTTAGCATCCTCTAGTTTCAGACACTAGTTGATGTCTCTTCTGGTTGGTTAGGAGCCCATTTAAACTGATTAATACTTGCACTATTTCAGTTATTAAGCAATTTACATAAATTAGTTCAGTTTAAATATTTGTTATTTAAGCTAACAATTATTTAATATTAAACTTTTAAATATTTTATATAGCTCTGTCCTTATGCTGATCTCTACTTGGTCTTGGTGAGCTAGAATACTGTTTAGGAAGGGAATGTGAAAAAGTATGATTAATTAGTGAGTGATGTCTGCCAAGTGGGTAGGGGAGGAAGCAGCGTTGGTTTTCATGTTTCAACACCTTGTGGTTTTCCTGGTAATATCCATGGTGCCCTCGCATGAACTTGAAAAAGAAGTACTGATAAAATTCTAACAATCTCTGAATGTTCAAGTGTTCATAAGTACAAGTATACTCATGCTATTTAGAAAGGACAAAGGTAAACATCAGAGATCATTTTAACTTTACCAACATTTAATAAACATAAGCACTTCAAATTGAAGAATTTTCAAAAACTTGATTGTATGAAACAGTAGTAAACTTTCTAAAGTAAAACCTATGTTGAGATGAATTATACCTCTGATAATGTATTTTGTCAGTATGAGAACTGCTTGGGTTTACCATATCTAATTTTGAGGATAAAATTACTATTTTAGTCAAAACAGGCTTTTCAAACATCTGTACCTTCAAAATCTCTCTTAGAGAGAACTAGGAAGATTAAGAGTGATTGATGTGGTTGAAAATGTCAAGTCTGGAAAATTTCAAAGCATATATCATTTCTTATGCATGA
>PVKM010022504.1:0-21790 GCA_004027735.1 Carollia perspicillata
GTTCACATATGTTATTACTCCCCATCTCTCCCATTCCTGTCCAGCCACGCTGGATGTGCATAAAGCTAACTTCCTCACCTGCTTCAAGTCTCTGTTTATCACGCTCTTGCAAAAATTTCAGATTACAGCCCACCTTCCTTTCTTTTTATCCTGGCTCACTAATTTTTTCATGACACTTAGCACCTTCCCCTACAGTCTACAATATGCATATTGATATTTATTTTCTCAGGCTCTATAGGACTGAAACCGTTGGCACTCAATAAGTAGTTGTTGGGCGAAAGAATGCGCGATACACCAGTGTTAAGCAACATTTTAGAGAGAAAAACAATATGAAAGTACTGTACAAACTCGAGAGGAATTTTTAGCTAGATCATTTTATTTCTATTAATAAATCCCTTACTTAGTAATCCCTTCTCCAACTTCAATGTACAGGTGAATCACTCAGGGGTCTTGTTAAAGTGCAGTTTTGGATTCCATAGGTCTGATTCAGATTGGGGCTTGAGACACTACGTTTCTAACAAGATACTTGGGGTTGTCAATGTCACTGGTTCTAGGGCCACACTTTGAATAGGAAGACTTTGGCTCCATCTAGTCTAAATTTGGGGGAATATTTTGCCTGATGTGTTTATACCACCACTATCTTAGTACATTCAGGCTGCTATAACAATATGTCATGGATTGGGTGGCTTAGGAAAAACAGAATTTTATTTCTCACAGTTTTGAAGGTTAGGAGTCTGAGATCAGGATGCCATCATGGACTGCTGAGGGCTCTCTTCTAAGTAGCAGACTTCTTATTGTAATGTCACGTGATGGAAGAGGAAGGGATCTCTCAGGAACCTCTTTTATAAGGACACTAAATCCCACTCATGATTTAAGCACCCCCCAAAGGTGCAACCTCCTAATACCATCACCTTCCAGAGTTAGAATTTCAACATTTGAATTTTGGGGGCACCATACTGCTCAGTATAGGAAAGGCACCTTCCAGTCACTATAAGGATACATGGATAAATAAGAACTGATCTTTGCGGTTTAGGAGTTTATGGAGTAGGATGGAACATAATACTCAGTTTTCAGTAAAAATTTTTGTAGCAGCCGCCACAGGTTGGGTTACCCAGGAAGCAGAGTCTATGGCAGAGATTAGGACATAAGACATGCCCATGTATGCTCTTCAGGTCAGTCTCTTGAAAGAGAGGTGGAGGAGACGGGACTGAGCAGAAGCAGAAGCTGAACTGTCATCGCAGCAAAGGCTTTAGAGGCCCGTGGGTCTGCAGTGGCCTTTCAGAGGTATCTTGACTTGGTATGACTAGCTGGGCCTTCAGCTGCCAGCATTGGTTAGACATTGGATGCAAATCACTCCTGAGAGTGGACATGATTTGGGGCTGTCCATTTTTTCTTTTTTTTTAATGGAGGCATTCTCCGAAGAGTGCTGAGAGCTGAGGGTTTCTGCCAGCAATGGGGAGTTGAGAGGCTAAGCCTTCTATTTCTGAAGGGGGATCTGGGCAGAGCTGCACAAGCAGCATCCACCACAGCAGACTATCCTTTTGAAGCACTGTGCTAGTCACTTGTAGACTAAAGATATTTATTTACTTAATATTTTACTTTTATTTATCTCTAGAGGGGAAAGGAAGGAGAGAGGGAGAGAAATATCAATGTATGGTTGCCTCTCATGCGTCCCCCGCTGGGAACTGGCCCGCAACCCAGGCATGTGCCCTGACTGGGAATTGAACCACGATCCTTTGTTTCGCAGGCCCGTGCTCAATCCACTGAGCTACACCAGCCAGGGCTAAAGATATTTATTAATTCACTAAATATTATTAGGTGGCACTGTGTGCTTGTCCAACATTGCTATACACCAAGATATAGACCTGGACAAGACAGATAAACCCCTGCCCTCCTGGAACTTACAGTCTACTGAGGGATTGAACAAGCATTAATCAAACTATTACACAAATAATTATTGAAATTGTGGTCATCGTTATCAAGGAGGGCAATGAATTTACAGGAGCATAAACAGAGACTTAGCTTAGTATAAGTTTTAAGGAAATTCTTTCTCAAGGTAGTTACAATTACGTTATGGGGTGAAGGATAAGGGAGAATTACCCTGAATAAAGCTGAGGGGTGGGGATGGGGTGGGGAGTCATAAGCTAGTAGGAGAGGTAGAAGGGTGATCAGTAAAATATATTTTAAAATTCAATATATAGACTTTATATAGCTACACAGAAGGCAAATGAGCAGTGCCCATTTCCTCAGTAAAAACCCAGTGCCCAATGGCTAAAGAATATCCCAGTATAAGTTGGTCCTGCTATATCCTCTGGTGAGGTTTTACGAACCAACGTGGGGTGAGCGGTGGATAATTCCAGAGCAGTGCAAACTGAAGTGCCGCTCAGGAGCAAGGTTATAGTTTGTAGTGCACACTCAACACAGCCCAGAGGAAGGAAGCTGACAGGACAACTATTTGAAGGGGGACAGGACTGGGCATGCAGCGAAAACTGTGTATGTTTTTCTCCTGGCGCTGTGCATCTCCTTCCCCTCTTCACTAGAGCAGAAATGCCTGTCAGTTTCTCTTCAAAAGAGGCAGATCAAGAAGTCTGTGGCATTTAGCTCTGAATTCTGATGTTCTATAAATTATAGCCAATACTCCCCTCTCACTCTCTGCGCCCTCCACTGTCACTCTAGAGGTCCATGCCTCCACACTGCCCCTTTCTTAGCTCTGTTTTTGCCATAGCACTTACTATCATTCACAAATACGTAAGTATTATATATTTGTAATATATCGCAGTCAGCATTACCCCGAAAGAACAGCTGCACCCGGACAAGTGTCTAATCATTCCATTAATACTGAATAGGTGTTCAATATTTTGCAAAAAGTCTTCTAGTAGATGGCTTATCTTTCAGCACTGTCAAAGACAGATGCCATATGCAAGACAACGACGGTGGCAGACATTTTCCATTAGGTGACCGCTAATAACCTTTCTCAATATCTTTGCACCTTGTGGTCTTCTTACTATAGAGGCTCTAAATGCTCAATACTCACTTTCCCAGTATTCATGGCAGCTAAGCATCGTCATGTGACACAGTTCTAGTGGAGGAGACCTAAGCAGGAGTCTTCCTGCGTGCATGCTTGCACGTGCAACAGATGCAATAGGAGAGCTTGCTGCCCTTGCCCCTTCTCATATCTTCCTGCCTTCATTGTGGGCACATGCTGCCTGGATGTTCAGCAGCCGTCTTGCAACCAGGAGGCAACACGATTGAGGATAAAAATATCAACAGCTAAATGCAAGAATGGAAAGATAAGCCTGAGGTGTTGATTTTAGCCTCGAGCAGCTGTGCCAATGTCTGCAATGACCTACTGCTAGACTATTGTTATAGAACAAAAAATAAAGTCTTATCGATTTAAGCCACAGCCAGTTTGGTTTTCCATTAACTGAGGTGAAATTTTTCTCACTCAGTGCCAGGCCAATCTAACTCAATTCTCTTTCAGAGAGCTGGAATGTAAACCACGGTGGAAGGGAAGATGGCCGAGGGGAAGGGGAAAAGAGAAAAGATGAAACAACCACCTCAAGGACAGAAAGTAGAACACTAGGATAGTAAGCAAAGAAGAACCCCATTGAAGAGAAAACAAGTGGCCCAGGTCTTGGAGCTACAGCTGTCGCCAGAAGCTTGGTAGCACTTTGTGTACCCTGAACAGTGTCCCCTCACTGCAGCCCCGGAGGACCAGCTCACAGGTGACTTGTTTCCTCTTCTGACTTTCCCACACAGCTTCACCAGACTCACCTGTCACTAAAGGTAATCTGAGTGTCTCTGTCCTTGCAACTGAAGGAGCCCGTCTAATAAAATCTAGCCATGTGTGGTCAGTCTCATAAAGGACTGCTACCGTGTTCTTTTAGAAAACACTCTCAGCATCACATAAAACACTGGTCTAGAGAAACTTGTTGCTAAAAAAGAACTAAGCAGTGTGGAGAAGCAGGCAGTTCGTCCTCAGTAGCTCACACTTCCTCTCTTGGGGCTTCTTCCTCTTTGTCTACGTGCTTTTCTTCACCACCCTGATGCCCAGGGCCCTCTTGCTGCTTTTTCGATGCCCAGAGCCCTCCTACTTAGAGAACCTAGAACTGCACTGGGTCATAAGGCTTCAGCTTAAGGCTTCCCTCCATCTTGACCTTCATTCGACAGTTAGGTATACAGATCTGTAATCTGCAGGCAGATGCGAAAAGAAAAGGGTCCTGGGCTCCTACCGTTTGGGCTGTAAATACCTTTCTCCAGAGGGAAGGTAAGACTCGGGTGTCCAGCTTTACATCCCAGCAAATGCCTCCATGGTTCCGGGATGGGGTGGAGTGAGAGTCCTCATTTCTCCTTGACACAAAACACACACACTCATGCACACACACGCACACGCAAGTCTGGGGAGGTAAATTTCTCTGGAATTCCTATCCGGGAGTCACTCGTAAATTCAGTCCATGGTTGTTCTTTTAGCTTAGATCCCAAATGTCAGTAAAATTTGCTCAGAAAATTTCACTGTACAGAAATGAAAATTTTCTCTACAGCCCACAGTTCCCCAGCTGAACCACAGGCCCACCGTCTTGAGTACCACTGCTTAAATTATGCTGCCTTCCTGGTTCCTGTAGGCGTTTGAGTTTAGGACCACTACCTCACGTCGTCCTTTACTAAAGTTCACTTTTAATGACAGCTTGCTATCATTAAAGAGAGTTGAAATATATTAAGTGTGTGAATGAAGAATGTATAATATGATGTTTTGAGACTAGAATCAAAATGAAAAGATAATTTTTCCTACTTGCTATGGACTGAATGTGTCTCCCAAAATTCATATAAGTCCTAATTCCCACAGTTATGGTATTTGCAGCTGGGGCCTTTGAGAGGTGATTAGGTCATGAGGGTGAAGCCCTCAAGAATGGGGTTAAAGTCCTTATGAAAGAGACCCAAGAGAGCTCCCCTGAACCTTGACCCTGTGAGACACAATGAGAAGATGATGGCTGTCTGTGAACCAGGAAGAGGGCCCTCACCAGACTCTGAACCTGCAGGTGCCTTGATCTTGGACTTCCCAGGCTCCAGAACTATAAGAAATGTTTCTGTTGTTTATAAGCCACCCAGCCTATGGTATTCTGTTAGAGCAGCCAGAACAGACCAAGACACAATTTCAAATTACGTAGAGAAAAATTTTCCCTACGTGGAAATGTATCGTGGGTAAGTGTGTTAATCTTGTTACAGAATCCTAGCCAGTGGTTAGGAGTGAGCAAGACAGCCTGTCCTTCAGGCCGTCCCTCAGCAGACACTTTATGGGAGAGACAGTCTAGTGCAAAAATAAGCAGGAAGCTTCTGGAGCTGGACCACCTGGGTTTAATTGGTCCACCACGATTAACTGTAACCTGGGGGAAGTTACTTACCTTCTCTGTGCCTCTACTTCATTACCTGTGAGTGGAGATAGAATGATGTGCACCGCACAGGACCTCTGTGGAGGTGAAGTGAGGTGACTGTGAGCAGTGCTTAGCCCCAGGCTTGATGGGTAAGCATATAAACATTAGCTGTGTATTATCAGTTGCTAGATTGTCCCACCACAGCAATTTAAAGAAAATAAGCTATAATTCTCTCTCTGAAGGAATTTACTCTGAGAGAGACTAAAAATGGCACTATACCTTTGTCCTGCAATAGAAATTTTGCCAGCTTAGGTAAGAACACAGCAGAGAGTGGTCAGTCCTGTTTGAAGAGATGAAGAATAATCAGGAAATTATTTACAGCTAAATGTAACCTAAAACCAGTTTCTACTCTCACCTTGGGTTCCTAGCAACCACCAAGTGGTGGTGAAGAAAAGAAAACGAAAAATTTAACAGCACGTCTTTTTCTGTAGATAAATAAGAAATGACTGTCTCTGGTCCAAAAACATGCTCACTACCTTAGATTTCAGTGATCGTAAGTAACAAATCCGTCAGCAGCATCAGCTTGCATTTCCCCCACTTTCGCCTTTTATAGCTCCTGCACCCACAGACCAGCAAGCTGTGCGCCCCCACTCCATATTCCTTAGTCAAGTACATCAGCAGTCTGGTAGAAGATCATAACAAAAGCTTGCTTAAAAAAAACTGAGGTGTAACCAATATATAACAATGTATTTGTTTCAAGTGTACAACATGAAAATTCAATATTGGCATGTATTGTGAAATGGTCACCATAATACATTTAGTTAACACCCATCCCCATCCATAGTTACAAATCTTTTTTCTTGTGATGGAACTTTTCAGGTCTACTCTCTTAGCAATTTTCAAATATGCAATATAGTATTATTAACTATCGCCAGCATGCTGTACTTTACACCCCTATGATTTATTTATTTATTAACCAGAAGTTTGTACGTTTGACCCCTTTACCAATTTTGCCTACTCGTCACCAGTCTGTTCCCTGTGTCTATAAAGGAGCTTGCTTATTGACATCAAGATATAATGAAGCCAACACTACCCCTTAGGCCGAAGGAGGGAAGAATAAGTTAATAATGACCTAAGTGGGGACATTAGCATAATGTTTTAAACTGCATCAGAAGAAGAGGAATGGTTATAATGGAGACACAGGAAAAAATGTGGAGTTGAGGAATGCAAAATTGTTCAGTGTGTCGCCAGCAGAATCCATAAATGATGTCCTCTCCTAATTACATATACCTAGTTTCTGTGCCAGAGAATACAGGGGTTAACTAAGGGTGCGGGAGACTGTACTGCCTAGGTTCAAATCCTGGCCTCATCATTTAATAGCTGTGTGACTTTGGAGAAGTTCTTATACCTCTGTGTGCCTCACTTTTCTGATCTGTGAAATGTGGATAATAGTCATACTCACATCATAGGGCAAATGTGAGAATTCAGTGAGTGTGTGAGTATAATGCAGTGCTTGGCACAGAGGAAGTGCTTTAGAGATCAGCCAATATTTCTCTCTTTTCAGCATTATCTGGTAACAGTTTTATCCTCTTTGCTCTGGCCCTCACTCCCAACACACTCTATATGCAAGCCCACTCCACTTTGACCTTCCTGCTGTTAACTTTCATTGTTTAGAGGGGCTGAAGCTGAGACTGGCAGGTGGTGGTAGGTGAAACCACTTGACTCATCAGACTGCATGAACACAAACAAGCCTTGGATGATCACAAAATATTAGGGACTTGCTGGGTCGTCATAGAATGTTCAGGAGCCTTACACAGGTACCGCAGGACCCATGATAGGCAGCACGGCCAGGCCATTATTGGAGCCTCATTCAATCAGTTGAGAGTCTTAATAGAACAGTGACTGACCTCCCCCTAGAAGAAGTAATTCTATCAGCAGACAGCCTTTGGACCTGAACCGCACATTGACTCTTCCTTGGATCTCCAGGTCGCCGGCTGCCCTGCAAGTTTTAAACTTGCCAGAATCCATAGTTATGTGAGCCAATTCCTTAAAACCAATCTGGCTCTCCCCCCACCAAGGCCCCTGCCTCTACTGGTTCTGTTATATGGGGAATCCTGACTTATACAATGATGCTTACTGTTTCACAAGTTTAACTGGTGATTTAATAGACCATGATGCCAGCTAGCTCTCTCTGACCAAGCCTAGGAAAGTGTGAGGATCTGCTCTGAACACTCTGGTTGTCTCCTGTAATGTCTACCCTAGCCCTCCCCTGCTGCGTAGCCATCAGGGGTTTTGCTTCACACAAAGTCTGACAATTTAAATGTAAATCTCATCAAAAAACACCCTCATAGAAATGTCCAGAAAATGTTTGACCACCTATCTGAGCACTGTGGCCCACTCGAGTTGACATAAAATTAACCATCACAACTATCCTGTTTGTTCTGCAAAACTAAAAAAGATTTTTTTGTTCTTGTCAAGATAGACATTAAATATAAAGATAGATTCTGAGTGCTTTCTCAGGATAATACCATCCATGGGCACATAGATATTCCCACTCACTCAGCTGTTGGTTGATGACATGGGCAGAAGTGGATCTTCCTATTTCGTTCTGGAGAGCTTGTCTCCGAGCAGGCTGAGGCAGGAGTTAGAGACTGACCCAGAAGCAGGCCTGGGATAGTGAGAAAAGACCCGGCTGCCTAGCCACACAGCTGAAATGGCCCCAATGACCTCTGGAAAGAAAACATCCAGTGGAAAACAAGTTAGTGTCATCAACTTCAGGAAGAAGATAATTGGTGTCTGGAATACCAGACATTCTGGGTGTGATAACACAGGAGAATTGGGAATTGAGGCAGGAGAAATTAGAAGGTCGAGTGGTGTCGTGAACTTGCCTTGCAGGACAAGGGCTCCGTTTCTGACTAGACGAGGATGAGAGCCACACACCCATCCTCCACCCCACCTCAATCCTTCAGCTGCTGCTGGCTGCAGCCAACCTCACGAGGAAGAGCTTCTGAGATCATGTCTTACAGCCTTACTGGTTCCAACAGATTAGAAGTTTCATTATATGATGGTTGTTAGTTGTGATTATATTAAGTTTACGTTATCTATATATTTCTTTTAGGAAGATAAAAGAAAAGACGGGAGAATTTTTTGACGGTAAACATTGTTCTCATTTTCTCCGTTGAAAAAATTAGGGAGATTTTGAATGAGAGCCTAGAAGTTTAAATAGCTATCACAGTGAGTTTCATTTTTAGAAGGTGTGAAATTCTAGTCACTACTTCATTATCACTTCAAAAGGTCTGGCTTTTCAACTCCGCAGCTTCGCGTGCCTGTGTGAAGGGCTCCGCAGTGAGGAGGAGCTGCGGGGACTGCAGCTGTGGTTTTCAGCTGGGACACTCACTGTAGACATCGCTCTGGTCCACGATTGTGTAAACAGACTCTTCTCTTTCAGATGGCAGATTTCGAAACAAAAAAATGGACCGGGCATACAATCTATTCTTTAAAGATGAGGACTTGGATCTAAAAATCCAAGTCTGGTTTGGAGGTTAGGAAATGAGAAAGAGTAAGACATCTAAAGAGATTTTCGGAGTCTATACTTGCCACTGGCTACATATGGCCACTGGACACTTTTAATGTGGCTGGTCCAAATAGAATGCGCTGTGAGTGCAAAATACAAATTAAATCTGGAAGATTAAGTGTTAAGAAAAGTAAAGCACGTCACTAATATTTTTATACTGATTACATGTGAGTGATTATATTTTGGATATAATGGATTAAATGAAATGTATTATCAGGACTAATTCTACTTGTTTCTTTGTATCTTTTTATGCTTAACGTGGCTACTAGAAATTAAAATGACCTATGTGACTCAATAAAATCTACTGGACCAGAACGTGATGTCCTTCATGTCTGCCATTTTCTCTGCACACCTGGGGTCACCATGTTGGCGTCAGGCTCTTTTCTGGCAATGCAACAGCCTGCCATCTGCCACCACATTCATTTCCACCTCATCCCATTGTAGGGGAGGGACCAGAGTTTTCCTCCTGTCCTTCTAGATTCTTCTGGCTGGTCTAATAATCAAATTGGCGTGAGACAGATTAACAGGAGAAAATAGCCAAATTTATTACATATTTACCTATGATGATTCCCTAAAACTATGAGACCTTTTCATTCCTAGTCAGGGCACAGGCCTGGTTTGCAGGCCAGGTCCCCAGTGGGGGCCGTGTGAGAAGCAACCACACATTGATGTTTCTCTCCTTCTCTTCCACACTCTCTAAAAATAAATAAATAAATAAAATCTTTAACAAGTAATATGAGACCCGAGGACAAATTAGGCAGTTGAGGCTTATATGCCACTGTGGACTACGCAGAGGAAGTCAGGAAGCTGAGACATTAAAGGGAAAGTAGGTAGTTCATAGGTGGATGAGAAGGAGCAACATTAGGCAGACAAATGCTTGCTAGGAGACCCAGAAACAATGGGACCGAGAAGGGAGTCAGATAGATTTTGCAAGATTCTTCCTTGTTTGCCACACTTAGTTCAGATTATGATGCTAAGGTGATAGCTTCCTTCTTTAGCCTCCCTGACAGGTTTTTCTATCTGAATTTCTTTAGGCATGTAAGGGGTGGGGGTGGTTCAAAGGTTTTTTTTTTCTTGAGTCTTTTGTTTTTTAAAAAATAACCAGCTTAAAACGATCAGTACTCCAAAAGGAATATTTGGGGGTGGCAAAAACTATGCACCCTCTCAGAGGCCACTGGATTTTTACCAAATGGACCCATGGGGGAGCCCAGATGACTGTTACTGAGACAAGTCCCTCTCCCCCAGGGTCTTTCTGTCCTAGGTTGGTCTTGCCCATCACTAGGTATTAGGAACTGTGGCTCTCAATGCTGTAAAAAGGAAAGGAACAATTTATTCAAAAGTTATACAGGTTTAGAGAAATGGTGGAATGCCACTGTTAAAAAGCTCAGAGTCCCTTTAAAACACCCACAAAGTCCTCCCATCCCCTGTTTGTCTAACCAGGCCAGTCAGGGGTACTGTATCTGAGGAAAAAGAAATAGAAGTCCGTAGCTCGGCTAGACCCCTGGTTCCTCCCAGTAATCCGTGCTCAACTGGGCTGATCTCCCACAGTCCCCAGCACCATCAGCTGTTGTCACTGCCATGATCTCCAGTTCTTAATCCAAAACCATGTGGCACCTCCTCATGGCGCACTAGTAAAGTCTTTTCACCCCTTTTCTTCCCTCTTCCCGCAAGGTCTCACATTGTCCTTGCATTGTCTCCTGAAATCTCTGTTGGGGAAGGGGCGGAGAGAGAGCACTTCTTTGTTCCCCTGGGATTCAATTATCTCGGGCTTGCTTGGGAAGGACCAGGAGCTTTTTTAAAATAACTAACTTTCCAAGCTTTGGTGGACCTCTGATGGGTCCACCCCTACTCAGACTGAGGGGCCTCTGCGGTCCAGCGCCTTCCCTTGCTCCGTTTTGACTTCTACTGCGCATGTGCTTGCCTCCCTCTCCTCCCCTCAACAAACCCGCACTGGAGGCGGGGAGGGAGGCACGTTAATCCTCGGCCTGCAACGCTGTGATCCCCTGCAGGGTGTGAGGCTGTAGCTTTCTGTTGAAGCAAACAGGCTTCGGATCCCTGGTTGATTAGGCTCAACAATGTCCAATTCACTTTGCTTCCTTCCTTACTTGGATCGTGGGAAGCGGAAATTTTAAGCTTTGCTAAACAGGTCAGTCATTGTTTCAAGACTGAGGAAGCCAAGATTCTGTTTTGGGGATTTTTCAAGAGGGTAACGGGAGTTTCCTGGTGTTGAAAACAAGTGAAAAAAAGAAGGAAAATAAACACTGAGTTTTTATTTTCCCTTCTCCCTTTTGATGCATCTACTTCCTGGTACATTTACCCCTGGCCATGTTTCTTACTAATTTTAACAACATTTTTGTTAAAAATGCTCATCAGTTAAAAAATTAATTTTATTTCCCAACATTATGTTTTGCTTTCTATACCATGCCCTTGGAGGGGACCAAAGTTTTGCTACTCTAAAACTGCATTTTGGGGTACTGATGTTAACCTGTTTATTAAGAAACAAAAGACGCAGAAAGGACCTTGGACTCTCCCCGCTTTCCTATCCAAGAGATTCAGACAGAAAAACCTGTTTCAGGAAGGGAGCCTTGGCTTCATTACTGCAAGAATATTCATGCCATCGTAGGTCAGGAAGACTGCAAGCCTACCACACCATGCCCTAGGTTTCTGCGTTGCCTAGGAAGGATTTTCCTGCCATGCATGTTCTGCTCTTCGTCAATGACTACCTGTAAATCACCCAGTCTCACTTCTGAAGTCTAAAACCCCAAATCCCCCTTTCTCCTTTGTCCAAACATGTCACATATACCCAATCTTGCCTCACTGTCTTGGAATTTTCATGCTTATGTGAATTTCTCAGACACAGGTATTAAAAATGTGATATTCTCCTCTTAATCTACCTTAATTTGTATTAGCCCAGTTAGATGAATTTAGAAGGGGGGGAGTATTAACTTTTTTAGCCCCCCACATCCTTAATTAACTACTCTGTATGTTAATACCTATGTGGGTACATATGCTTCACTGGGAGTTTTTCAAGGGAAACCCTTCTACTAACACTCAGGTGTGCTCTTGCTGGTCTCTCTGTCTCTTTTTCGGCTGTACTCATTCTCCTCCAGCATTTTACCTGTTTTCAAAACCTTGTTGCCTCAAAGGAAAGAGCTATCCATTTTCTCACCAGTAGACTTGCATGGATAAGTTACATTCATAGCATAACTCTTTTCCATAAATGTATGTTCCTTAAATATTTTTTTGCTAGCCTTTAAATGCTTTTGGGGGTATTTTAATGTTATATGTGAAAATCTGGGACTAATTAGCATTAAGATAGAAACTGTTATTATTATTTTTTCCCATTTGCCTGTTGTAGTGGGATGAATTAAGTTCCCTACTGAGAAAATAGATTAATTAGATAATGCTTGTTTGTTTTTTTCAATTACAATTTGTGGTACGAAGTTAGACACAGAGGGGCAGAGCAAGGCCAATGGGCCAGGTATAGAAGGTCACCAGGGCGAAAAGCCCCAGGTAGCTATCAAGGGGCAAAACTGGGAAAACATGACCTTGTCCCCAAGGTAACCTTCCTTCCCTTAGCATATTGCTGGTCATGTGTTTAAAACCCCCTGACATTACATATTGCTGATCACGTATGTGGTTTAGACCTCCTGACCTTTCTTATCACTGGTCATGCAGCTCAGACTCTCCCCTGATCTTTCCTCCCCTGGCATGTTGCCAGCCAGGTGGGTTAGACAGCCCCCAGAAGGGGAACAGACAAGGGGGCTGGAGAATAGCCCTTAAGCATTAAACCCCAACCCAATGAGGTTCTGACCTGCACCAAATACATCTAGGCCTCAGTTGTGTTTCAGCCCCAGGCCCAGAAAAGCAGCAAAAGCAGACAGATGATGCCTTGGCTGACCCTAGGACCAGCGGCATTGACTAATGACCCTCTGCCTGGCATGGCCACTCAGTAGAGACCATGACCCTGAAAGGACCTTCGTGGAAAGCTGATGAAAATTCAATTGGTGTCTTCCTCTGAGATCTACAGATAAATACCCTCAAGCTGGAGGACCCAGTGTGGCTCTCTCGGTGGAGCACATCCATGCCTTTCCCTGTCCCTTTCTCCCAGGAGCATTTTCCTTGCCTCTCTCTTTCTCCTAAGCTTCAAGGGCCCTTCTTTTACAACTTGTAACTTGTTTCCTGAGCTCACTTTTTCTATGGCTCACTTCTTCTACCTCCATGACTTTCCAAATAAACTTTCTCTCATAGTTTGAGTCTTGATTATTCTGAATTCTTTCTTAGCCACGACCCGAGTACCAAAGTTGCTGAACCAAGGTCCAGTCTGACTCTAACAGTCTAACACCTGGTGCCATTTTGGCTACCAACAAGTTTACTTTCAATATTATTTTGTATTGGTTTTAGGTGTAGAGCATAGTGGTTAGACAATCATGTACTTTGCAAATGGTTTCCCCTGATAGTTTCAGTATCCACCTGGTACCATATATAGTTATCACAATATTATTGACTATATTTCCTGTGCTGTAAGTTACATCTCCATGACTATTTTGTACAATAACTACCAATTTGTACTTCTTAATCCCTTTATCTTTTTCACCTAGCCCCCAACCCCCTTCCCTCTGGGAACCACCATAACCGGACAATGTTATGTTTGCACATACTTTTAGTGAGATGTCTAGGATCTTCAAAATATCCAATTTTGCCTCCTTCTGGAAAAGAACTATAATACATTTTCTTAAAACAATTTTAGTGAATTGTAATATACACACAGAAAAGCACATATATCACAAAACATAATTATTCATCTTAAAAAACTGAATATACCTAAGTAACCAGCTCTCAGAAGAAACAGAACGTTGCCAGTACCCCATAATTCCCCTCATGATGTTTCCCTGAAGGAGAAAAAAAAGAGAAGAAGTGGTTTAGTAATAAATTTAGAAATGGCATTTAAAAAAAATTTTACCCTTGATCTATTACAGTTGTCCAATTTGCTCTCTACTGCCCTGCACACCCCAGCTCCCACAGCCAAGCCCTACCCTGTTGTCCATGTCCATGGGTCCTTTATACATCTTCCTTGGCTAGACCCTTCTCCTTCTTTCCCTTCTCCCCCTTCCCTCTCCTCTCTGGTCCCTGTCAGTCTGTTCCTTGTTTCCATGCCTCTGGTTCTATTTTATTCATTCGTTTGTTTTGTTCATTAGGTTCCTCTTAAGGTGAGATCTTATGGTATTTGTCTTTTGCTGCTTGGCTTATTTTACTTGAAATAATGCTCTCCAGTTCCAACCATAATGTTGCATAGGGTAGGAGCTCCTTCTTTCTTTGTGCCACATAGAATTCCATTGTGTATATGTACCAGAGTTTTTGATCCACTCTTTTACTGATGGGCACCTAGGTTGCTTCCAACACTTGGCTATTGTAAATTGTGCTGCTATGAACATCCCTTTTTATTTTTATGATGTTTTCTTTAGCTGTGCAGAAGTTTTTTAGTTTGATGTAGTCCTACTTGCTTAGTCTTTCCTTTATTTCCCTTGCCATAGAAGATATATCAGTGAAAATATTGCTGCATGGGATATGTGAAATTTTACTGCCTATATTTTCCTTTAGGACTTTTATGGTGTCCCAGCTTACATTTAAGTCTTTTTTTCCATCTTGAGTTTATCCTGGTATATGGTGTAAGATGGTGGTCTAGTTTCATGTTTTTGCATGTATCTGTTCAGATCTCCCAACACCATTTATTGAAGAGGCTATTTTTACTCCATTGTATGCTCATGCCCTCTTTGTCAATTATTAGTTGACCATAGAGGCCTGGGTTTATTTCTAGGTTCTCTATTCTGTTTCATTGATATATATGTTTGTTCTTACACCAGTACCAGACTGTTTTGATTACAGTGGCCTTGTAATATAGTTTGGTATAATGGTTTCTGAGAGTTTCTTTAACATGCCAGTGAGCCTGAACCTCACATTCTGTTTACTCTGCTTCACTAAGTCCATCATAGAGATTGGGGCAGCTCATATCCGTTTTTCCTTTAAGCCTCTTCTCAAATGTCCGTTCACAGACATGGGCAAATTGGGGAGAAAGGCTTGGGGGATAACGTGAGAATGTTTAGTCCTATATACAGAATCACAGAATCATGCAGGTTAGACTTTAGGGATCATTTAAATATGCTTCCTTCCTTCTAGGATTACGACAACCACCACCAAATAACAACTGAGGACAAAAAAATTTAAAGGCTTATCTATACGTACACAATTACCTGTTGAGTTGAGCGTGCGACATTTGTAATAGACACAGTCAGCTAGAATTTAAAGATACAGAGAGGAATAGTGTGAGATAAGGCAGACCTCACCAATGTGCAAAGACTTGCAGGTAAGAAATGTCCTGACTCTAAGATGCTCATTTGGGAGGGATTTGTTTAAAGGCAACAGTTAAAATAAGTGAAAGAATATATAGGGGAAAGAGCAAAGGGCTCTGGACTTATTCTTTGAAAATACCTATAGTTAAGGGGAAAGAGAATTTGCTAAAAAAAATAAATAAATAAACAGAAGTACTGGTTCTAGAACTAGACAGACTTGGTTTTTATTTTTGGCTGATTCACTTATGAGCAGTGCAAACTACTCTTTCCTCACCTGTGAAAAGAGGGTAATAATAATATATTTTTCATAGAATGTTTGGAAGAATAAATGAGATAACCAAGATAAAGCAGTACAGTGTCTTGTGCATAATAAGCAATAAATAACTACTATTTATTATCTTTATAACTTATCAAAAGGTATTCCATACCAGAAAATACATAAGCTACATCTCAAAAACCATTATCCCCTTTTCCATCGTTCCCAGCTTTGAATCTATTATTTTTAGTTGCTCCATTTTAAGGATGTGAATCTTCAGGCTGAGACTGTGGTTTGGTTGGAGGGAAGTTGCACAATGTACTTTATTTATGCTGACTACTTGAAGAATTTCTCTGTTGTTCCTAGGAGTTGAGCATTTCTGAATAACCCAAAGCATGGTTTTAAAATGGGCATTTTTTGATATTGAGAATAACTAGCATGTTTCCGAATTGTTGCCTAGCTGCTCTTTCTGTTTACAATAGAATGAGAAGTGCTTTCCATTGGCAGCCCATTGCAGTTGTTGGGACTAGAACAGACAAGATTTGCTGTCTCCATCACTGCGCCTTCGAAGTGAGGCTCCTCAGCCTTACACTGAAGGCTCATTTATCGAGAACGGGAGGATGGTTTTATTTTTGGTTGTTTGACAGAAAGACTTATTAGGCAGGACTTTTTTGTTATTTTGAAATCAACCATAAATATTAATAAAGACAGGCAATAAATATTCTCATTCATACTTGCTTAACTTTTTCATTCCTAAAGATACAAAGTTTACATTTTGGAAAAATGTCCCAGGTAGATGTTCTGGCAGCTGCTAAAAAAGTCTCGATTGACGCGTTATCCTGAGGTCATGGGTTGTTTTTTTTTGGTTATGATTTAAAAAAGGAAAAGTTTCTCCCAGGCCTCTGGGAAAACTGATGGCCTGCCAGAAGCGGCTGGTCAGGACAGGGGCGAGAACTGCAGCCGCTGGAAGGGAAGCGCGGTGGCAACGCGAGAGCTCGCTGTGTGGCAGGGGCCTCGCTGTGAGACTCTTTGCCCTTCCAGGGTCCAGTGTACGTTAGTCAAGTGTTTGAGGGAAAGAAGCCGTAGAACTCTGGTGGCTTCTTGGAAGTTCACTCTGTGTTTGTAAGAACTGACCAGTTCGGTGCTGAGAGTACGTGTGTATTGAAACAAGCAGGAGATGCCAGAACCAATTTTGCCTTGGTTCGTGGTCCAAATGAGGAATCATTATATCAGAGCTAAAATTCATTATATCAGAGCATAAAATTCATTCAAGGCTACGGAAATCCTAAAGCCTTCATCACAAGCATGATTATTGTCAGTATAATTAAAAAATTAGAACAAGAATCAAAGAAGCATAAATATTTAAATATAATTAATGTTCCCTTACCTGTTTAATAAGTACTGGTTATACATTCATTCTTCATTTCTTCACTGTAAAAAATACTTCTTTAACTTCCCATTAAATCTCAATACTTCATGCCCCAGACTCTCCCATATTATGGATAGTTTCAGGGCCTTGAGAATTCTACTCAGTCACGAGCAAATCCCTAACGTTTTTCGTGCAACTTGCTGGCTGCTCAATATGGAATTCCTGCCAGTATTTCCAGCTCTGCTGCAGGTTGGACGCTAAGATAATTCTCGGAGGTTCTTATTCTTTTTTATTGAATTTTTTCTTCCTTCCATGAGACAGTAAAAGAGAGGTTATATCTGCCATGAAGGACTTCACAGATTCCTGGATAAAATCCTATAGATATTGTCTAATCAGGGAATACTTTATCTCTTCTCTCAGCCTCAACTCCAGTTTCATAGTTTTTCTAATGTATATTGAATAGTCTCTTCACAGCTACCTTTCTCAGAGGTTGGATTTACAGAAAACACAGTTACAACAAATCCCAACTTTAAAAATGATTTCCAAACACTACTTTTTATTAAAAAGTAAGATTTGAAAGCATATAGAAGGCATAGGCACATACTGGCCTGTTTTATTGTAAGTTACAGTATACTGTATACTTCACTGATTATTATTGCCTTTCTTCCCTTCAGTTTTGTCCATTTTTACTAATTTCTGTATTTTCAGCACCTAGAACAGTACCTGGCACATCAAAGACGTGAAAGTAATTTGTCACACGGACAAATTGATGTCTCTTCCTTCTTTTGTAGCTCCTATGGGCATCAAAGGGCCTGCCTTGTTGTTTTATGTTTAAAAGACAGGTTTGAGTGAGAACTGAGGGTTCCAAACAAGACAGTCCTACATCTTCCTTGTACTCATGAAAAGACAGGTGTGTGATGGACACATCTTCTGAGAATTCTACACAGGAATCCTGAACAAGGGGTTCTGGGTACACAGGGGTCAGGGGCAACTCAGAGTCAGTGTCTAATAACATCCTCACAGTTCGGGGATTTCCTGCCCCCCACTGCTTAGTCAGCCTGGTAAAGGTGCTGAGTCAGCCTTGTGAAGGAGTAAATGCTTCTCTGTTGAAGGTTTAGGAAGGAGATTTATACTTCATGATTATGGTAATGATGAAGAGCCCTTCCTCAGGGGAACTCTATCGCCTCTTCATTCAAGGAACTCTGTCTATAAATGACTCAGATCCAGGAGGTGGATGCGAGACCACATTCTTCACTGTGGTGGTTTAGGTTATGTTCCTTTTCACTTTTATCCAGTTTTAAAAAACCCGGGTAAATCTAGATGTGTGTATAGCTTGCAAGAGTTACTTTGCTGATTGTACATAAACGTGTTTTCAATTTATTTAAATAGTATTGTGCTAGAGATTTTCTTTTCCTTACTTTTAAAACTCAATGCTCTGTTTTTAGGACTATATTCAGTTCTTTCTGACTTCTGCGTGACATTTTCATGCCTGATGTTGCTGACCTGTTCCCCAGTCCTGGGCACTCACAGTGCCTTCAGCCTCCGGCTCCGTCCGTACAGGTGTTCCTGAGTGCAGGCCACATGTCTGTGACCTCCATGGAGGTCACTCTAGGAATATCCCCAGGAGTAGGATTACCTGTTTATGGTTGGCTCATCTGCTGAGGACTACCTCGAATTGCTAAAAAACTACCATCCACCTGCAGTGTAATAATCATTCTCATTTCCCTCTGTTTTTACTGAAATCTAACATTGTTTTGATTACCTACTTTTGTTTACCTGATGTTTAGTTTATCTCAATTTATAGAAACTTCAATCTTGTTTAATTTCTCTGGTTTATGGTAGGGTTGAGCGTGTCTTTTTATACTTGCCAGCATTTTGTATTTCCTTTCTATAAATCGTATTATATCCTTTGTCCATTCTTTTATTGTGTTTCCTGCCTAATGTCGATTCATCCATCCTCCTACTCTATTCTAGACACAAATCCCCTTTGGACTTTAGGTATCGTGAATATTTTCTCCCAATCTGTCACCAATGAATTTATCTTATCTGTGGTATTCTTTGTTGGAAAGAAATCTTGAATGTAACTGTAAGTTAATCTATCTTTTTTTTAACCTTATGACTTTTAGTATTTGGATCTCATTTAAAGTATTCATTCTTCCCCTAAGTGTGCAAAAGTATTCTGCTCCATTATTTTTCCGTTAACCGTATAGTAAAGCCAATGTCATGAGAAGACATATAGGGGGCAGAGCCAGAGCAGAAAAGAGGAGCTTGTTCAAGGAAAACAAATAGATCTGGACAAGGAAATTGACAGAGAAAAAAGTAAACATAAGCACAAATGTTAGAAAATAAGAGGTCCTCGCTGGACAGATTTAAAATGTGTGAACTTTAAGACAAGAAGGTTTAAACTCTCTAATGAGAAGTATAACAGAAAAAAAGAAACAGAAAGAATGACTCATAGAGAATATAAAATACAATCAGGGAATTGTGTGAGTTAACAATACAATGGTAATTACATTTCATTTAATAGGCTCAAACTTATATTTCAAAATGCACAAAATTTGTCGAAAACAATAATATAGAAAAGTTAAAAGGTATAGATGAAAAGAGACATACCAGGAAAACAAAAACCCAAAGGTAGCAATTTTAGGTTAAGAATTTAGAGCAACAAACATCTTAAATGTCAAAATAAGGACATTACACTTGGGGAAAAGAAACTTTAGCTCAAGAAGATATAAAACTATATATGTACCAATCAGTTTAGCATCAAGATACATAAGGGAAAAATTGATCAGGGGGGAGAAATGCTTAAGGCTCATCAGCCCTCTGGCTGTTTATTGGCCCTGAGCTGGTTGTGTGCACTTGGGAAGGAGACAAAGGCTCGGCTTCTGGTGTTTGCCCTTCCAAGTGCGTTTAAGGAGTGAGCAAGGGGGGACTTCCCTCAGCACGGAGAGTTCTGAGGTGAGGCTCTATTTACTGGGTTCCCAACTCCCATTGCCTCATCTCTCAGGGGACCTTCTGGAACCTCAGCCCAGCATTGCCCTGTCCCAAAGCTGCCACCTTGGGCTGCCATCTCCTGGCTCCCAGGGGTGGCCTGGGCAGGGCTGAGGGACAAGGATCAGAAGGCAGCCTGTCTGCCTGCTGCCTTTCATCCCCATGGCAACTGGTTCCTCAGCTGTCCTGAAGTGATGTCACAGCCCCTGACAAGAGCCCTGGACCCTGACTGGCAATATCCCTCCAAGGAACATGGGGCACAGAACAAGGCGCCACAGGAAAGTTCCCCGCGAGCAGTCCTCTGCTTGTAGTTTTCTGCTCCACCTCACGGGTCCAGCCCCTTTGTGTCGCCTGGGGTTTCTCAGACTCTTGCCCACTCAATTCCTTTTTTCACTATGGCCTTTCTGAGCTCAGTTCAGGGTGGAGCGATGGCATCAACATTAGTTTATCATCTTGTGAGGATCTAGAATACCTTATGTATCTTAACTTCCTCACAGGTAATGGTGGCTTAAGCTATGTTTGTAGCAACCTTGATCTGAACTGTCTCACCTGCCTCTTATGAGGAACACTTATATTTGAAAATTATCAGTAAAAACATACTACGCTAACTTACAATAGTATGAGGTGCCATATAAGAACTACCGAGTAGACGACCCCTGAATAAATGTTAACCTGATGAGCCATCGGAGTAGGCCACACGCCCGCCGCACTGGCCTCGTTGTTTTCTGTTGCTACAGCTGTTGTGCTTTGTGGGGAGAGAAGAGGAGATTGCTTCAGGTTAATGTTCACCAAATCTTTTAACAAGATTAGTCATTGTTTGAGTCCCTGCCTGGTGTGGCTCCGTTGGTTGGGCATCATGCTGCAAACTGAAAGGTCACAGGTTTGATTCTGGTCAGGGCGCATGCCTGGGTTGTGGGGCCAGGTGGCGAGTTGGGGACATGTGAGTGAGAGGCAATGGACTGATGTTTCTCTCACACATGGCTATTTCTCTCCTTCTATTTCTCTCTCCCTTCCCCTCTCTCTGAAAATAAATAAATAAAAATCTTAAAAAACAATTAGTAGTTGTTTGGGATTCATCATTTCAAAAATTTGCCAACTTCTCAATTTTGACCAAAATATCACCAATTGTTTGTGAGTGAGCTTTGCAAAATTGAATGCAGAAGTTTTTATCACGAAGTGAAAACTCTCTTACCCTGTGTTAAAGAAAATGTGTCTTACCCTGTGTACAAGTCCTGCTTGGTGATATTCTAGAAAGAAATAGGAGAAGTATTCTCTAAAAGTGAACTTTCACTACCCTTCTGTTCTACCTCCTTGCAAGATTGAAATAAGTCCCCATTTATTTGACAAGCAAAACATACTCCATAATTTCCAAATAAGGAGTAAAGCTTGCCATGCACGCATCTGGAACCTTAAATCTGTGGATCTCGTCTCAGCTAACAATGAAGAATATTTGTATCCTATGAAGTCACCAGGGAGTTCAGTTTGGAGCCCACCTAATTAACTCATGCAAAAACATGCGATGGAGGTAACTGATATGTGACAACAGTGTAAGTAAAACATTAACCATTCGCCCTTTATAAGATTTCAGTTCTAGGCCTTTATCATATTAGGTCACCATAATTTAAACTATCCGGTCTGGATTAGTGTCACCCTGTGAAATTAAAATTGCTTTTACTGATGTAACTTTATTGCTCTCTTTGGCATTCTTGAATGTAGATGTGAAAGAAATGGTCCTGTGGACGTACGGTTTCTGCACCATTTTAGATTTCTCTGTTGCAAAGATTAGTAATCTAGCAAGAGCTGCCATTCAGTGAGTACACTATGGTTTCAGGCACAGGCTTTACTGAATTTAATTCTCACTCTAGTTTTGCTAAGTGCAGA
>PVKM010022505.1:0-21794 GCA_004027735.1 Carollia perspicillata
TTTGAAATGATGGGCATAATTCAGTAAAAATAAATCATAAGAGAAAAACATTTTAGAGCTAATCTAAATTGTTTTCATAGACCATGGATATTACATAGAAGTAGATTAAAACATTCAATATAATTGCCTACATTGTCAAGTCTTAGTTTCAAGACTTGCTTTTATTTCTTCAATTTATCCATCTTAATTCCAATTTATTCATTTTTCTCCTAGGTGATATTTCATCATCAGTTTGATTTGTTTATTTGTTAGCTCTTTTGTTTAATTTAAAGACTACATTTTCTCTACAGATATATTTTTTCCTGTTAGAAATGTTATACATCTAATCTCTTACATGGTATCCTTGTTTTCCTCCCAGTTCCTAGTCCATTTTTCACGTTGAACATCTTAAGCATGCTTATTGTAAAATCTCTTTCAGAGTTTCCTATTATCTCTAGATCTTAATCAATTATTTAACACATATCATCAAAGCTGTTTTCTGTTATATCTGAGAGCCATAAAATGAAAAAACTCCCTGTAATGCATTTTACTTATGTTTTGTCATCCATACACGTTGCCTAAATCCAGACCACTTTTTAAAATTAATTTTTGATCTGAAATTTCTACAACTCATTTGTGTTCTATGAGCGCCCTGCTTCCCTACTACGTATCTGAGACATTAGGGTGAAAACCTGTAGTCTCATTTCAAAGACGAGCCAGCATTTCCTCAATGAGAACCTAACGCAAGATGCGCAGTTTTGGCTCCTGCAGCTGAATGTGGGGGTCTTTCTGCTTTACCCCTTTTTACTTCTAACTTGGAATTACACCACAGGTACGTAATCTGTGTGTCTTTTAGATATACAATCTTTTTTGGTATGTTTGGAGATCAGATAGAAATTTAAAACATACTCTCACAGTTACCATATGGACTTCAAGCCCTGAGCCTTATAAATATTTTATTTGATTTAATACATGTAGAAACTTCTTGGTCAAGTATTGTTAAATTCTCTTTTATAGGTGAAAAGTATAGCTTAGATTCATGAAATGTGTCCAATTTCATACAGATCAGGATTTTAAACTGAGGTTATATTAAAAAAAAACACTGAAGTTTATAATGACAGAAATACTAAGTAGTAAGATTTTATGATTGTTTGCACTAATAATAATATGATAATTTATTTCACAAACATATGAACACCTACCATGTGCAAATATTGTTTGAGATGTGGGGTTTTTAAGAGAAAAAATAAATACTAAAATTTAAACATATCAACAATGCTTTAGTAAGCACTATAGTGAGTTGTAAATCAATGTCATTAAGGAGAAAATCAGCTGAGATGGAAAAATGCCCAGAAAACTCTATTTAAGTAGGGAGGTCAACAAAATCTTCAAAGAACAAAGTAAACAAACAGAAAAAACAGAAATAGACTCATAGGGACAGAGAACAGACGGATGATTGCCAAATGGGGGGTGGTTTGGGAACTGGGTGAAAAGGGTGAAGGGATTAAGAAGTATAGATTGGTAGTTAAAAGTGGGCATAGGGATGTAAAGTACAGCACAGGGAATAAAGTCAATAATATAATGTCTTCATATGTTGCCAGGTAGGTCCTAGACTTATTGGAGGGATCGCTTTGTGAATTATATCAATGTCTACCTACTATGCCGTACACCTGAATCTAAAATCATATTAAATGTCAACTGTAATGGAAAAAATTTAAAAAAAAGAAAATCTTCAAAGAAGAGAAGCAGATAAGATGACTTGGCTATCTGAGGAGGCTGAGGAAGGGGAAGGCCTTGCTGTCTCTGTGTGTGGAAAAGAGCGTATCGCCAGCCAGAAGACGACAACAGGAGAGCAGAGCATCCTCGGCCGCATAAAGGAAGGGCAGGCGGCTCCGACAGAAGCTGGAGAAGCAGGTGGGAGAGTGATGGCACGGGACAAGGGAAGGAATTTAGGTTTTAACATAACGCAATAAAAAGCCAATAAAAAGGAAGTCGAACAGGACCTACCTTATGTTCTGAGAAAATCATGTTTTCCGTTCTCTGGAAAATGAATAGAAAAGGAGAAACAGTAGGAGCAGCAAGACGGAAGAAGACACCGCTCCAATTATTAGCGCGAGACAAGTGGGTGGCTTTAACGAAAGTCCTATCAATGGAGATGGAGATAAAAGGACACGTTCGTTATATTTTGAGGATGTAATTGGTAAGACAAGTACTAATATGTCTACAAAACTGAACTCCATGATGTGCTGCGTATTGGGAAAAAAAGGATTTCTTTCTCACTCCCCACGTTAAACAATCTTTGTCAGACCTTGCCTTCTTGCCTCTGGATAGTTGTTTATTTGGTGTGAAATCCTTCTTCTGTCTATTTTTTTAATTTATGGATGTTAGAGATGGTGGGGAGAGAGAGAGATCATCTTGTCATTTCGCCAGTTTACGCATTCATGGGTGATTCTTGCACCTGCCCGGGCACGATCGATCTGCGATCTTGGCACATCAGGACAATGCTCTAACCAACTGAGCTATGTGGCCAGGTAAGAGAATCATAGTTGGTTACGTTCACATCTCAGAAAACTCATTTTGAATATTAAAATAAAAGTTCAGCTAAGGTTAATCTCAAACTTATGGCAGTTATCCAACTTAAGCATGTCCCCCTCTCTGGCTTGAGTCTGTCTGTACTGAGAATTCAGCAGAGCGGCGGAAAAATAGTGCATTATCACTTCTTGTCCGTTCACTGCTTCTCCCCACCGCACTGTGCTGCCTCCAGCTCTCCTGGGCAGGAAACAGGGAGGGAGGTGAGACAGAAAGGCAATGAAAGTACGTCCTGACTGGTGTCACCTCGCATCGATCTCCTCCGCATGGGAAATATACTCAAAGGTTACTTTTATTCTTTCCTGGGGACCGTTGTGGCTTTTTGAAGGCCAAAGTTCTGTTACGGAGACCTCCAACACTGCTGTTTCTTTGCAAATGTGTTGCCTTTTGAAGTTGACTACTGGAGACAGCTTTTGTTTCCCCTCTAGAGCACAGAAACTCAGTATGGCATCTTCCCCGCAACATGGTCCCTTTGCTCTGCCACCACAGGTGAGTTCAGCGAGGCCAGTCTAGCACCTTGAGGCTTTTCCAGACAAAAGAAGAAACAAGTCAACGCTGTGTTTGCCTTGATCAGACTCTCTGGAGTGACAGGCTGTATGCCCACAAAACCCCTTGCAGGATCCTTCTCTGTAATAGGAATCCAGATAACCCAACATATGTCAATTTAAGAAGCATCGGACTGGAGATGAGAGGTCAGTTTTGTTTCCTGGTATCCAATCCCTTCCTGTCTCACCCACTGTTTTGAAACTCTCTGAGCTCGTCTTAAAATTAAGGAAAATCTTCCACCACCATAGAAAACAAAAGGAGGTAAAATGAATAAGATATAGATATATAGGCGTATGTACATTTATATAGATATCTAATATGCACATGCATCTTTTTACTTTTTATGACAATGTTCATCTCTTAAACCTAGCTTCTCAATTAGAAGATCAGAAATAGATATTACTGATAAAAAATTAATTTAATGCATTTAATATTAGCATTTAATCATCAAACTAACTCTATAATTTAGCTTCACGTTTCATATTTTTCAAAAGAGGAAAACAGCACACAGGATGTATGAGTTACTTGTGCATATTTGCACACCTAGTGTGCGGTAAATAAGCAAGCAAGGACGGAATGAGGCTGCTCAGTTTTTCTGACAAGAAGATGATAACTCAGAATTCTACAAACTTGAAATATCACTGGGACTCTAGAATATGAAGAAGTTTACTTGAAACATGTGTTTTATTTGCTTAAAAGTCACGTGGTCTTAAAGGTAAGTCTTGTTCTATTACGCATGCTGCTCCTACACAAGTAAAAACGGAACCTATGTGGGGTATTTGGCTTGTATATTGAATTACTTTTCTGCGAGGATGAACTATTCCCAACTTCAGAGATATCCTGTTTTATAATCTCATATGTGTTTTCCTCTAAGCAGAATCCAAGAGAAACAATATTTTCTTAGGCCCTGACAAGTGCATTTAATAATAACCCAAACCATAATTTAATTTTATCTGATCCTCAGGAAAAAAAAAACACAATTTAACACTTATCTGATTAAACCTTTTGGAGTTCTCCCCCCCAAAACTCAAGAGTTAAAGAAATGATCTTTTATAGAGGTTATCTGTAGTCTGGGTTCATCTAGTATTGCTTTTTCTTTTCTTTTCTTGCTTTCTTTTCTTTTTTTTTTTTAAGAGGGACAGAAATTTAATTCTGAAAGGCTGTATGTCGGCCAATCTAAGGAGGAAAAAATGAAAAAAGTAAATCCAGCCGTTACACGTTCTTTGTCTGTTCACAAGAACACAGTGTTCGGATCTGAAACCCTCGCCGCCCACGCTCCCGTGTCACTAGAAAGAAGACATCTGCTGAGCCGCTGGAGAAATTCTTGCTCTGCGAACCGACAGTCACACTTTCCAGAAGCCCTAGACAAAGAAAACCAGAAGCTATACCCAATTTGGCCATGGGCATTTTATTTTCTTTCAATCAGTATCTTATTTTAAAAGGTAAATTAGAACAATTCAAAGTATTTGTGCTTTGCATTTTGCAAATGAGGCAGTAAAAGCTGAAGTTGAACATTTTATGGTAAAATGTCTTTCCCTCAGAAGAGGATTTAAATATCCTCATGCACACAGAACTAGAGGAAGCTGTGTTATGGAAGCCGGCCAAGGCTTACTGTTTGTGGGTTTGTGTGAAATTTCCAGCCCTGCTACTTAACCATCAATATGTTAATGACAGAAAATCTTTCTGAGCTGTAATATCTTCATTTGTAATATGAAGGCAGCACTAGATATCTCTTGGGCTTATTGTGAGTACAAAATAATAACATTTCTATATTGCCTTGCAAACTATAAAGAATTTAGTGTCATTAAAATATTTAAGGAAAGAAAATTGTATTTTAAAAGATATTTAACTATTTCTGGATACTGAGGTATCATTCAGTGCCCTAAACCAGCAGGGTACAGAATGGTACTTTGATATTCTATTTCCAGGGAATTACTTTCACATGGGTATTTTCCAGTTGCATATAATGAAATGTGATATATAATCAAGCATTACACATTTAACTTATCATCTGGGAAATTGGAATTGTCAGTCCCTGAGAAAATAATTAAAACCCATACTTCCACACAAGTATATTGAAATTCATTTCTTGGGCAAAAGATACATGCGGGAGTACAAAAAGTTAAAATTGGTTTCTCTCTCCTTCATGTTCAAGAATAAAATCTAATTCCTGGGAGAATGCAGTGTAATGTGTAACGAACAACAAAACTGTTGATGCCGTGCTTGAAAATGTTATTTCAGCTGCAATTTGAAAATAAGAGAACATTTTGAAAAATGCTCCAAAAACTAAGTTCTAAAAATGACAACAAAAAAGGTACTTGAAGAATGATATTTAGTGAATTACTCATCCAAAGGACCCTCAGCCACTTAAGGTTACACTACTTTGGAGAGTTCCAGGAAAATTGAGTTCTCTCAATAACTAAAAATGCTTATATTCTTTCATTACTCTCAGAATGTGTTGCCTTTCTCCCAGAACCATGGACAGCACAAGAGCGAAGGTTTATGATGAATTAAACCACATCTGGTGTTCTCTCCTTTTATGCTACTTCAAGATAGTCATGGCTTAAAAAAAAAAAAGGAAAGAAAGAAAGAAAAGTGTGCTAGACTGTCTCTTGGACTTCATTTAGTATTTTACTGTAATGTATAGTACTAAAACATAAAGAAATTAACATATAACATAAACACATTTATTTTGATTTACATCGGTAATTGATTTGACAACTAAATTCATTTAGCAAAGAAGCAGTTTTTATATTCTCGGGTACTTCAAACGTAGCTTCTAGTTACATTTAATCAAACTATTAGGTTTTCTTTGCTTACTAGTTTGTTTTTAATATGCATTTTGTATTTCAAACCAAGTAACTTCCACTCAGATGGTTTATCAAATAATCCAGGAAGAAAAAATTATACTAAAAAGTTTAGACCACTTATACAAGAAATTAAGGATTTCCTACAGATAGCAACTCCACGCCCGTACACCGAGATTTTAAGACTGCATACTGATTACAAGTAGTCATTGACAATAAAGATCAAACAGATAGGCAATTTATAATGTAAACCGATCCTATTTAGTTACCGGATCCTTGTAAATGCTCTCAGTTAGAAAGGGGAGGAAATCAACTCTTACGGCTTTACTCAAAGCAGTAATTATTTTACACTCCTCTCCTGTATTGAAACACACAGACATTGCAAACTTCCCTCTAAAGGGCTGTCGTCAAGCTACTATCCCAATGCTTTTCACCACCGTCATTTTAAGTAGCTCCCATTTGCATGTCGGCACCATCAACAGAAATCTTGATTTTTTGCATTGCTGATTTCACATTTTCTACTTATTAAAGCTTATCAACATCTAAAGAACAAATTAAGTTCTCTGTCCTCATTCTTTCACTCTCTCTGTATATTTTTTTGTAGAATTTCTCTCTAATTAGACTTCTTTTATGACAAAATCCAGTCCTGATGTCCAATATCCCTTTTAATGGCATTTTGTAAAAATTTTATGGGTTGTATTGGTGTATGGTATTGGGGTTATTAAAATTATATAGGTTTCAGGTATACAATTCTATAAGAATCATCTGTATATTGTATTGTGTGTTTGCCACCCAATGTCAGGTCTTCTTCCATCACTATTTAATCCCACTTCACTCTTTTTTTCCTCTCATCCCTCTTTCCCTCTGGCAAGCACCAGACTGATGTCTGCGTCTATGAGATTTTCTTTTCTCTTTTGCTTAATCCCTTTACTTTTTCACCCAGACCCCAATATCCTCTGAAAGCTGTCAGTCTGGTCTCTGTATACATGAGTCCATTTCTATTTTGCATGTCAGTTTATTTTGCTCATTAGATTTCACATATAAGTGAAATCATATGGTCCTCGTGTAGCACAGGAGCCCCCCAAACCAGGGAGCTGCTTACGTGTTCATGATATTCTGAAAAATAAAACAGCCTGGAGGACTAGCTGATGTGAACATGCTGTTTATTACTCATGTTACAGGGAGTGCACTGACGGCTGTGGGTCTGTGTGAGGGAGACTGCGCCTCCTGCAGTCTGAGGCTCGCTTTAAGGAGTCCCAGACAAAGACAGCAGCAGGGTCCAGACTGCACAAACCTGTGTGTGGCCCAGAGCTATATTACATACATCAGTGTGTATGTGTAGAAGGAAAAGGTGAAAAGCAGTCACATGACAAGAAATCACTCCCCAAAGGAGATAAGGAGGGAATTGCAATCCATTCCCAAAACAGTGCACATCCCTTCTGAACAGGGGACCCCTGGCCGGCCCTCATCACAAGTGTTGGGAGAGCCAGGTATAGACCCCACAGTTTGTTTCTCTATTACTGGCTTATTTCTCTTAGCATAATAATCTCCGGGTCTATCCATGCTGTTACAAAAGGTAAGATTTCTTTTATATGTCTGAGCAGTATTCCATTATGTAAATGCATCCCTCTTTTTTATCTGCTCTCTACCGAAGGGCACTTGGGCTGCTTGCTGCCAGATTGGGGTTGTTTAAAATAATGAGACAATGAATGTGGGGGTACATATATTCTTTCATGTTAGTGGTTTGAGGTTCTTCAGCTATATCCCCAGAAGTGGAATCACTAGGTCATAAAGCAGTTACATTTTTAATTTTTTGAGAAAACTCCGCACTGTTTTCCACAGTAACTGTATCAGTTTGCATTCACACTGCACAAGGGTTCCTTTTTCTCCACATTCTCACCGACACTTGTTTGTTGATTTATTTTTTATTTTTTATTTTAGTTGTTGTTCAAGTACAGTTTTCTGTCTTTTACTCCCATCCCACTCCACCCCACCAGTCCTCCCCTCCTCCCTCCCATTTTCACCCCGCCCTTAGTTTTTGTCCATGTGTCCTTTATACTTGTTCCTGTGACCCCTTCCCCTTTTCCCCTGAAATTCCCTCCCCTCTCCCCTCTGGTTACTCTCAGCCTCTTTTCTATTTCATTGTCTTTGGTTATATTTTGCTTGCTTGTTTGGTTTGTTGCTTAGCTTCCTGTTAAAGGTTTGTTGATTTATTGATGATAGCCATTCTGACAGGTACAAGGCGATACACCGTTGTGGTTTTGGTTTGCATTTCTCCGATGATGAGTGATGCTGGAGATCTTTTCCTGTCCATTGGCCATCTGCATGTCCTCCTCAGAGAAGTGTCTATTCAGGTTCTTTGCCCATTTATAACAGGACATTTTGGTTTTTTAATGTTGAGTTGTGTAAATTCTTTATAAAGTTTGGATATTAATCCCTTAGCAGATGTATCATTGGTGAATATGTTATCCCACTCAGTGGGTAACCTTTTTGTTTTGTTGGTGGTTTCCTCTATTGTGCAAAAACTTCAGAGTTTGATGCAGTCTCATTTATTGACTTTTCCTTTCGTTCCTCTTGCTCAAGGAGACATACTAAAAATATTGCTACCAAAAATGTCTGAGATTTTACTTCCTATGTTTTCTTCTAAGATTTTTATGGTTTCAAATCTTATATTTAGGTCTTTGGCTTTATTTTTATTGTAACTTTATCTTAATAGAAAAATTGCGAGAAAGTTTCAGAGATGCTTCATGTACCCTATCTCCACACATACGTGACATCCTCCATTTTCAACATTCCCCAGTAGAGTGGTAAGTTTGTTACAATTGAGGAGCCTACACTGATACACCATCATGACTGTAAGTCCACAGTTTGCACTAGGGCTCACTCTTGATATCATAGAGTCTGGAGTTTGGACAAATGTACAATGACATGTAGTTGCCATTAAGAGTATAATGCAGAGTAGTTTCACTGCCGTAGGGGTCCTCTGTGTTCTGTCTATACTTCCCTACCTTCCCCCAATTCCTGGCTACCATTAATCTTTTTTACTGTCTTTATAGTTTTGCCTTTTCCAGAATGTCATGTAGTTGAAATTATATATTATATACCATTTCCAGAATGGCTTCTTTCACTTAGTAATATGAAAATTTGTCCATGTCTTTTCATGGCTTGACAGATCATTTCTGTTTTAGTCTTCTACAATATGTTTACATTTATTTACCCATTTACCTACTGAAGGGCATCTTTCTTGCTTCCAACTTTGGATAATTATAAATAAAGATGCTTAAGAATTCATGGGCAGGTTATTGTCTGGGCATTTGTTTTCAATTTGGATAAAAACAAAAAGTGTGCTAAAAATGTGTTTAGTTTCATGAGAACAATTTTTTCATGAGTGTCAATTTTTTTCTTGATTTTTCTCCCATTATTTGAATAAGTAATACAATGATTTCTAACAGTAATTTTCCTCATCACATCAATCTAGTATGAAGATATGGGCACAAATAAAAAAAGTATATGATTGTCTAACAACTATGCTGTGCACCTGAAAGAAATGCAACTTAATAAGAGTGTAAACTGTAATTGAAATGTACAATTTATTTAAAAGTCTGCCAAATACTCTTTAGGCTAATTGCAAAGGCATGGAATCTCTCAAATGCTAGTTTTTCTCAGTTTCTGAATTCTTTCAAGATCCTGCAAGGAATGAGTCTCCGTCTCCTCCCCTAAAGTCCTCAGACTATTTCCTGTACATGTCGGAGCTGTTATTCCCAAACACCAAAACGTATTTTCTGTACTCTTCCCTCTAAGCAAAATGGGTCATGTGGATATTACTCTGTCTTATCCTAGATTCTTTTTAAAAATATTTTATTTATTTATTTTTAGAGAGAGGGGAAAGGAGGGAGAAAAAGGGGAGAAACATCAATGTGTGGTTGCCTCTCACACCCCCCAACTGGGGACCTGGCCTGCACATTCCCAGGCATGTGCCCTGACTGGGAATCAAACTTGTGATCTTTGGTTCATAGGCCGGCACTCAATTCACTGAGCCACACAAGCCGGGGCAATTATCTTAGCTTCTAATATTTCTGATCATACCAATACCAAAGATCTGCTTATGGATTTTCTCCTATAATTTCATGTGACTCCATGACTTGTTGCCCGTAAGAGCAGATCCACTGCCTAGGTTGTAATATGGGCTCCAGCACTTGCCCCATAAGCATGGCCACAGGATCACCAAGTGTCCTCACTCACTATCTGACAAAGCGTATCTGCCCCTCTCTCAGGGCTAGTTCTTTCCACTAACAGCAGTGGTTTTCCACTAAGCCTCGGAGAGGAGAGCGTTTGCTGTTCTTAACCTTCACAAAGTACAGGGTTGGTTCCCTGGAGGAGTGAAGATGGTAGTGAGGAGTTTCAGCATCGGATTCCCCTCCCCTCCTCCGGTCAGCATCATAAGACAAATGCTCCCAGAGTCTCTCTGATCTTCCTTGCGACCCTGGCAAGAGAGTGTCATTCCCCTCTCTCAGGCCCTAAGTGGTCTCTCTTTCTTATGCTGGCGAACCTTCAGCAAGTTAATATTGTTAAGCTATATCTTTTTATTCTTAGATGATCTTGGGAAATAAGCCACATTAAAGCCACATAATTTTAGTTTTCTAATATTTTCAGGAAAAGTACTTAATTTTCAGTTTGCGCAGCTTTGTATTAATTGTCAGGGTATAAACAGTACTCTGTCTAGCTCCATATTTCTCTGAGCCAAAACTTAGAGCTTATCTGAATTGATTTTTTTTTTAATTAAAATTAGTTTCTTTAAAAAGAGACCAGGGTGACAGCTCTGGTTTGGGGATCAAGCAAAAGAAAACAAGAACTCATATACATGGACAACAATGTGGAGATTGTTGAGGGGATGGGTGGAGGTGAAGGTGGGTATAAGGGGGATAAATAATAATGAAAATACAATGCAAGTAAAATTTAAAAATAAAAAATAAATGAGAAATATCTGTTTCTTTGCATTCATCATCCCATCCAAAATTACCATCATAAATGGTTCTTTTACTCCTATTCTGATATCTGTGCCATAGTATAATCAACAACTACCTCTCTTACTTTTTGATGACATTTAAATATCCCAAGAGTTCCTGAGACATTATATTTGGGGGGGGACCAGTATTCGCAACTTACCCAGAAACCTCAGAGAGGGTTTGTTGTATTGTTTGGTTTTGTTGTGATTATATCAATGTCAATAATTTGGGGGATAAGGTAGAATATTAAGGGAGAAATTTAGTTCTTTATACTTGAAGACTATATATTATTATATTTTTCTCCCTTCTAGATTTAAAATCCCTTGAGAAAACACATTATCTCACTTTTTAGCTCTTTATCATGCAGTATCTTCCACGTTAGGTAAAAAAATAGTTATTGAATTTGTTTAGTTTGAGTGCTTAGGAATTTTAATCAAGACACAAGCTCTCAATAACAGTTACTACTAAGAGTATGTTAATTGAATTTATCGAGCTGACATTGGTTAATAAAATTATACAGATTTGAGTGGCACAACTCCCCAACACATCATCTGGCCACCGAATTGTGTCTTTCCACCCCAACGCAAGTCTCTGTCTCCACCTTAATTCTACTTAAGTTGCCTACCTTCCTTTTTCCTTCGGCTGAACACCTACCATATGGGCAAGTACGCATTTCATAGAACTGAAGTCATCATACAGTAAGTATGATAGATCACACTGCAACTGTGAAAGATCCAATATGCAATATTTTATAGCATTAAAATGAGGTTCTCATCACATGGATACCTAATGCAAGGTACACATTAAGAAAATGTATTCATTTATTTCATCTACTTTCATTTTTTAACATATCCTGTTAAGAAACCATCAACTTTAGCTAGACAGAGATGACCAGACACAACTTTGGACACGGGTCACTTTGGAGTCAACACTACTAGAACAGTAAGGTCAGCCAAAACATACCTTAAGGTCAGGTGTTAATTAGTGAGCAAAAAAGTTAATAATAAACAAGAAAAAGATCTAAAAAGACAGATGAAGTAGTAATAGCAGCACATTTGACTTGATTTCTATCATAGCTTCATCCCCACTTAAACAACTGAATGAATGAAAATTTCATGCCATTTTTATACTCTTCTGGTATTCTATTTCTTTTCCTTCCCAAAGTGTAATAATAAAATTGTTTCGGAAAATATCATAAACTGATTTTATGGTTTTGAGGGTTCTGTGATGATGTTATATTCAGTAATAAAAATAGGAGGGTCAAAAGATGATTCCAGGAAGAGGTGAATGTATATAGTACCAAATGTAAAAATGATGTTGCCCTATTGAGCCAACATTCATGGCATTCTTTGATCAGATTTGTTTCTCCAATGCTGCTTCTCAGTTATCCTTAATACTCCCTTTCTTCACAATTTATTTCTTTGCATGGAAAAGATCAAGACAAATAATGGATTCGCTGAAATTAAGGAAATAAGTCTTCCTAGTTTTGAGGATTTCCAAGCAATGTTCCTTGATCACTTCTCTATTTTTTTAATGGTAGATTGTCTAGAATTTGTATTTTCATATATATTAAGAAAAAATTTCCTAAAATCTGGATGGTTTTGTGAACAAATGTCACACCGATACATTCAATAAAAAAGGAAAGGAATCCTCTTAGGCAAACTTAAAGCACCACATACTCTTCAGAGCTCTATGGCTTCAAATTATTTACATGGCTAAATACCAGTTTTCTCTGTTAGTGGCTGAGAGAAAGTGGGAAATAATAAAAATCCCTAGATTAAACAAAACATCCGATTGTTAGAAAATAGATAGTACTACGTTGGAAAGAAAACGGTGCCTGCAGTGTGACCAGAAAACTTTTGTTTGGAGACTTTCAAAGTGAAATCAAAGAGGGTCTGAAGGAGAAGTATCAACTTAGATGAAAAGAATAGAATTCTGTGTGTGAAAAGATGAAAGAGTATGGCATACAAGGGAAGCATAAAGGTGAGTTCATTTGTTTTCAACATGAGAACTGCAATATATATATATATATTTATTTATTTCTAGACATTTGTTTTTTCTTCTTGGTCATACCCATGTTCTTCCTTCTAACACTAAAGTTCTATGCTGATGGCTGGCCTGACACTGTCATCTGATTCTTTAGGTCACAGAGCAGCTGAATACCACCTGGTCTTACCTAGGTTATTTTGCTAAAATTCTTGAAAATAGTTGTATGGTTCAAAAATCAGCAAATGTGTAGTTATCCATATGGGGATAAGCCATTTTCCAGTTAGATCTAGTACATTGTCAATGTATTATAAATATTAGCTATAAAAACATATTTTACTGGATTCATAAAGGGCCTCCTTATAGAATTCTATCAATTAAAGCAGAATGCAATACAACTAATAGATCTAATTTTTAATTTTACTACTCGCTCAGTACTCATGCCCAGGCATCAGGTCTAGGCCTTCATCTTCTCAAGCCCTTTCATAGTTTAGCCTTCCAACCTCTCTAAGTATATTTAAACTTACTGTACCTTTTCTATACAACAATTTGCATCTTTAATAAGGCTTTCCATCTTCCTCTAATGCTCTTTCCAATCGTTCATCATATACCAAAGCATCTTATTTCTTTTTATTTTTTTCAGCCCCTATCTTTACCCACTTGCTTAAGCTCCTATATTAAGTAATGCTAGCATAACACAATTTTGCTTTCCAAATCATTTTTCTGAGTGAAAGTAAAGAGATTGTCATCATTTTGTTTTTATTTAGCTGATAAGGAAAGTAGAAACCAGGAATAATAAATGCCATTTCTTCAGCAAATGTTCAATCATTCAAATTAAATTCCAATACATTTTGCTGATGTCTACGTGACAAGTAGAATATGTCTCTTGCTTTAGTTTTTTTTTTTTTTTTTTTTTTGTATGCAATCATATAATATTCCCGGTTAGGAACTTATCAGGTACTGGACACTAGGATCAAATTTGGCAAGTACTGGAAACCAGGGTCTGGATTTATATTTGCTTTCCACACTGGCATATACAAATTGTGTATGTTCTTAATATACATTCTCTGATGGGGTGAAGAGTAATTTTAATACAATATGGCATATAAAATTTAGAGTCATTAAGTGCTTTTGCTTATTTCTCCCAAATTTGAATGAAAATCATGTCATTGTACTTATTTATTAAATGCATATACAGGGCTTTTCACATCCCAGGCAATGGACCAAGTGCAAGGAATATGCATTAGGAGAAGATCATGACTCCTGCTCAAGGATGTCTCAATCTAGTAAGAGCAAGAACATGAATACAAGTATTTATAAGTGTCCCTTAGAGATGTTTGTAAAGTAATCATCAATCAGCACTGGTGAAGGGTCATGGGAGGTGATGGAAGACATATTTGTCCCTGACGGGGTCACAGCCTTCTAACAGGGAAAGGCCCAAAGACAATCCATTCTGTGAAAATAAATCACAACTTCATATTTCTTAACATTTGTGTGACACTGAAAAGCTGGATTTATATTTTAACTCCCTAAGATTTTCCCCCATGGCTAACAGGTTACTTGGACCATATTAATTTCAAAGTATGTATTCAGTGAATACAGGCTTATACTACTTTATTCACAATAACAAAATATACAAAAAAACTCCAAAATTCCAGTGTTTTAAAAATCTTGGGCTTATTTGCAAACAAACACAAACTGGCATAATGTGCTTTAGAATTTTGATTTCTCTCTCATACTGTAATTGGAATACTTTCTACGTATTTGAGTGCCTTGGAATCTACTCAGTGTGCTACATGGCATTTAGTATCTATAGTGCAGTAACATTTTTACATTTTTATAAACAAAATAAATGTAAATAATTTAAATAAATAATAAAATATGTAAAATTTATAAATAATATATTGTACATTTATGAAATATTACAGTATGTATACACACACATAAACTATATATTGCACTTCAAAATCCACGTGGCCTTAAGGGACTCAAAGGATAAAAATTGGTGTTCTTTGCCTACAAAGGAGTCATGAATTACAACCTGCCCAATAGATCTTTCTTTGAATTTCCTTCAGGCATGGCAACCCTTGCCACATCATTTTTCTGCTGGTTCACAGCTGTCAGTTTCAAATGCAGGATCAATTGCAAGATGCCTCAGAAAGCATGGAACATTCCGAGCAAGGCTGTTAGAGAAGGCGAAGCTGCAGATATTTTAAAAATTGACTTGTAAGCCAGCTGTGGGCCCCTTTAGCGGTGCACAAACTGAAATCGATGGTGCGGTGCCTCCTCCTTGCTTGAGAAACACAGAGACTGTCAGGGAAAAGTATTTTACTTCTGTTCATTGGACTTCAGCCTAAAGCTGGTGGGTGAATTAAAAAGGTGACTTTTTCCAGAGACGCACTGTTTTTCCTGATTATCATACTGAGCATGGTCACATTTTCATTGTACTGATATTATTCTAGATAAACAAATGCATCAACTTTTCCTTTGACAGTTTACGCATTTTATTTTAATAATTTATCTGACAGTATTTCATATTTTTTAAAAATTGCTCAGGTTAAACTATCATTCTATTAGTAAACACTAATTAATATCATAGAATTTCTTTCATGAAATATATCTTTTGACCTGGATTCATAATGCCCCTATTCTGAAATTGCATTAATCTAGAAAACATTTGTAGTCCCTTTACTGTCCTCATCAGTGACAAATTTAGGGAACTATCTCTAATGGACCTTCTCTGTATATAAATTGTCTACATCAGATACTGTTTTTATCCTCCTTATGTGATGGAATTTCAAGATTTCATTTCCTTTTAGCAAGTTACAACAGTAACTTTTGTTTAAAAAAAGGAGAGAAAACCAAAGCATTCCATGGGTTCTTTATAGAATTAATCTTAAGAATTCAATTTCTTTCACTTCTTAATGTCTTAAGTTTCAATCATGTCTTTCATTTTTTACAGGACAAGAACAGCAGTTTTTCTTAAATTGATAAGTTCTGCCTAGTTCAGTACATTTTCTACCTTAGGCTTTTCTTGAGCATTCTATGATTACCACGTTGTAAAAAAGAATAAAATGAGACTTTTACTTCTTGGTTAGATGAAAACAGTAACTCATCACTCTCCAGCTTATTGTCAACATTTAACAAAGAGGTACAAACAGTAGTCATCTCTCTTTTTTAAACTTCATTTATTTATTTTAATTAGAGAGAGGGAAAGGGAGGTAGGAAGAGAGGTAGCAAAACATCAATGTGAGAGAGAAACAATGACCAGTTGCCTATGGTACTTGTGCTGACCAGGGACCAAACCCATAACCCAAGCATGTGCCCCAACTGGGAATCGAACCAGGAACTTTTCAGTTTTCAGAATATTGCCCAACCAGCTGAGCCACACCAGCCAGAGCCAGCAACTGTCTCTAGTGATCCAACCTGACATCTTCCCAAAATGTCAACTAAAACAGCACATCATTCCCTATTCAAACCTCATCATACCTAGGCCTGACATCTTACTTAAATTTGATCTAAATAATTCCAGCCAAATACATGAAACCCAGAAAAAAACTTCCAGAGCTTTTGTACATTCATTTTTATTTTGGAATGATAGATAGTTTGGTTGCTTTTTCAGGTGTATTTTTTAGTAGGTGATTATGTTGCAAAATACGAATTGGAAGATAGAATTTAAAAGCTTACTGACAATAATGTATATGAAAGCTTATTAAAGAACTAAAATCATATATTATTGACCAATAACGTGTCCCTATTTTAATGCTATTGCAGCTGAAGTAAATGCAACATAGAATGTGAGGAAGGAAATACAATGTGAGAAGCAAACTGATGAGGCACAACAGTGTCACATTTAGGAAAAAGAAGTTAGTTCCAATGTAACACATTCAGAAACACTGCTGTAATATCCCTTCAGATCTCATATCATGGTCTATTACTGTGTGAGCTTATGTGATCATTTCTAATTGTCTACCAACCACACTGTGAACTTCATCAGAGCAAAAAGCACATGTGAGCACCCAGCATCGGGTCACCAGAGCTTCTGACCCTGCAGAGTACATATGCAATACATATTTCTTCAATGAATAAAGCAGTCCTGGAGAATGCGATCCGATTTTTAAAGAATCTATAAATTTTGCTATGTCAGGAAACAGAGAAATTGAGTAATTTATTTTGAAAAAAAACAAGGAAAAGGTAGGGGAGAATCCACCACAGCTTGCAGATGTTTGAAGTTATTTCGCATGAAAGATTAAACAAACCGTAGTCTCTTCTGTTGGGCAGAACGGTGATAAAGGACTCGATGTTTCAGAAAGCTCAGCATTAGGTAAACACGAAGAAAGACTTTTCTAAAAAGTGGACGCATTTACAACACAGGATGCTGACAAGAGATTTATATCAAGTTTTCTAATAGAACTTAAGGTGGACGAAGAATAGTCACCAGCTCATGCCTTAGACATCTTCCAGGATTGGTGGCAAATTTGGATTAAATCATCTCTAAGATAAATCAATTGCATTGAGAATCAATACTTTGTCAATACCATTATCTAACACCAAATCAGAAAATGGAATGATTGTAATTCACTCAACCCTTTAAATCAACAAACTGACATAAATAAACTGAATATTGTGTAGATTACATACTTTAAGATATTTTCATCATTTGCGTAAAATAATTATCTAGAGTTGAATATCCCTTAGCAAATCCAACTGTAATTACAGGCTTAGTTAAAACAAGAAATTTCATCTCGATAGCGTTCAAATCCAGTAGCAAAGCACAAACCTTCAGGTCTCACGTCACTTCTCTCTCCTGCAGTTCAGACAAGGGACCTGAACTCAGGCAACATTTTCTCCCCCAGTGGCACATTGCCTAATACGTTTGTTGGTTCTTTTCATCTATTATTTTAAGATGGTGATATTCACGTAGTATATTAATGCCTCTTGTATTTGAGCAAAAATAACCGACAATAATGCTAGCGCCAGCAACCTTCCGGAAGAAGCTGCAGTAACCTCCTTGCCCTCATTCTGATCTGTCCATCTGGAACGCATCTCACCAAGATATATTCTGTCCTGACTCTGTCCCTCTGACTTGTCATCTGACAGAGCCTTGTTTCAAACTGACAACCTAATTTCAGAGAGATGATGATAGATTATGCGTTTCATATATCCACATGAACTGAATTTTCTTTATCAAAGTGCATACAGAAGTTTCAGGTGCTGGGTACGGTAAATACTACTGCTATTGGCCGAATAGATTGATACTTTTATCTCAGTAAATCTGCATGAAATATATTCTTATGCCACAAAACTCCAGCACCGATATGTGATTTAATTTCAATGTTTGAACAGATGTGACCTTTGTCAGCCAAGACACGGTTCCTATGGCCCTTTGCCACAAATCCGTGATGTTCTAATGGGGGCTGCTCTGTCAGCCTCGGATCTAAAGTGAAATGCAACTCCTACTCAGACGGTAGTCAGCCTGAGTGAGACTGGCACTTCGGGAAAATTGCCCCTTGTTGTTACACGCCACTGAGATTCAAAGTTTGTTTGTTAACAATACATCCTAATCTATGCTGATCGATGCAGAATTATAAAGCTGGAGACTTTTTCGTCCCAGAAACATGGTAAAAATTAAAAACAAATTGTGTCTGGCATTGAAAAGAATATGGAGAAGAAAGTGGGCAGGAAGAGAAACTGTATTTGGGTAATCTGAATGGGAAACCCCAGGGCGAATCTGAGGAATTCACCATCAGGAGTGTCCCAAGCGATTTCCAAGCAGCTTAATGTAACAGCTGTAATCACCGTGAATGCAACACTGGAACTTTATCTGCTAGCGTATGTGGTTTAACCACAGAATAAATTGTGAGGAGAAGAAGAGAACACGTTGCTATAGATAAAAATGTTAAAATGAGTTCTTTTGGCTTCAGGAACAGAAAGGAAGTGACAGCTTTTCAGGACAGGAACAGGAAGAAATAACAGAATTTTGAAGTGTTTAGTATGAACAGCCTGCATGTGGGAGAGGAAAAAAAAGTAAAGTTCGTAAGTGATGCCAAGGTAAACTGATTGAAAAATGAACATGCCACCAAATGCTGAGAGAGGAAAAAAAGAACACAGATAAGGAAACACACAGATGAACACGAGGAGAGAGGAAGGCAGATAATTTTTGGTGGGCGGAAGCACTCGACATAATGGATTTATTACAGAAGCGAATATGTCATTCCTGGTGTCCTTCTTCTCCTTTGTGTATAGAAAAGAAGGGAAGGTCAGTCCTTGGTATAACTTGAAAACATTTATTTTGTTAATTGTGCAGTCCAAATAGCATAGCACTTGTAAGAATTTTATGCACATATATAAAAAAATTAGTTTATGAGTAAGTGGAAATATTGTTTAAATGAATGAGGTATTAGGAAAATATGAAACTTCATTCTCTCTTAAAGCACCATTTCTAAAACGTTAGTAGGAATGAGGTAAATTGAAGGTGATTAGACTAAAGATATGAATTAATCTGCATTGTTGCTCATGCGAATATGATCGTCTCTATCAGTGGTCTCCAACCTTTTTGGTGCCAGGGACTGGTTTCATGGAAGATCATTTTTCTACAGACTGCGGGTGGAGAGATGGTTTGGGGATGATTCAAGTGCATTGCATTCAAGTTCCCTTCTGCTGTGTGGCCCGGTTCCTAACAGGCCCGACTGGTACCATCCGTGGCTCAGTGGTTGAGAACCCGTGGTCTATATTTCTATTTGAAGTTGAACATTGCTTCAACAGACAGAATAATAACCAGAAGAGTAAAATACTAGTCAGAGTGGAAAAAAAGAGAAAGGCTAGAATATCTTTTTTATAACTATGATTTGGTGACTGTAATGCATAAAATATAATATAATACTAAAATACAATTAATACAAAGTAAATAAATAGATGCACAAAAAGTTGATGACTCTACCTAAATATAGTTTTAATAAAGTTGTGATAAAGTTTTAATTTGAAATATGTTTAAGGGGGACTTAAAAATTGTACAGCTGTCCTTGCAGTTGGTATTGAACAGTAGCCTAGATTACTAGTGGAGATAAGTGGTTTTATCATATCTCTGAATTTAAAGCAGACACACCATGAAATTATAAAAGTTTTTTGCTCTGCTAAATTCTTAGGTGTTATTTATGTTAGGCATAAACAAAAGTGCATACATATTGCACTCTTTTTGTTCTACATTTAAAAACTATGCAACTGTGATATACATTTTTGTCATTTTGGACATATTTACACAGATACTGGTTGAAAACAAACTCTAATCATTTTTCAATATTCTCTACCTCTATCTTTACTTCATGAGATTATTAAACAGTGTTAATACATATTTTTCTTTATTGCTGAAAATTAAAATTCTAGATGATTGCTAAGTCATTAATGTGAATACCAGTAATAAACACAGTTCTATGACAATCCTTTGGGTTATTTAACAAATTAGTATCTGTGTGTGTGTGTGTGTGTGTGTGTGTAGTTATAGTTTGATACATGCCAAAGCAAAACACTACCTGTAGTTGCTAAACTTTATTGTAAAAATTGATAAATCATGCTTCCATACAATTTTAAATCCATTTTTAATAGTTGATAAATCATGGCTAAACATTTGAGTTAAATATACAAACATGTTGTTTAATAACCTATTAGTAACATATAATTGGCTAATTTAGTTGCCTGTATACCAAAAGATAATATACTGAGACTGTTATGAGTTAGTAGAATATAAACTAAATTTAAAAATCCATACCGTAATTAATAGCAATAAGGAAGCATAAAATAAAGACAAGGGCCATATTCCATTTTTGTAGTATTTCTAATCAATCTTATGCTGTTTCTTTTTGCATGACTATAATCACATGATTCATTAAACATATGGATAAATTTTAGCAAAATTATTTTAAGTTTCTACTGTGGATATATAACAGATGTTTAAGGAAGCCTTGATAATGGATGCAAACTTGTATCTAACAAATGTTCAACACTTTTTTGAATTAAGTAAAAAAGAAGCCTGGGGGATCATAATGGTTTCTTTAATTTTATTGTGGATTAAACAAAATTGTGATTAAGGATTAAATAAGATGTAGTTCACTATGCAACAACATATATACATCTGTATGGTCTGCATTCATTTTATATGACTCTATATGTTAAAATTTATAAATCATAACGATGATCTTATAAAGTTATATTAGTACTAAAGTGTTCTTAACAATTATTTTGCAATTGGGAGACTATGAAATATTTCAGACATTTTTAATATTCCCTTATGAAAATCCAGTAAACAATTTAACAAAAACATATTCAAATATTTTTGGTATAGTAATCAATCATTTAAATTAAATAGCATGTATTACTTCAGCCACTGTTTAATTAGCAAAACAATAGATCATTTACTCAAATATAAAAGACATCAAGAAAGCATACTTTTCTTGAAATGAGAGTATAAAAAAAGAAAAAGACTATTATTGTTCAATCATTTAACTGGAGTCACTATAAATTTAAAAAGTCAATACTTTAACATTTATGTCAATCATTATTCTCACTTCATTAATTACTCAATTCTCCAATTCCCTCCTCGGTGTGGCCAAGGTGGATCTGGGAAAAAGAAGTGTTTCCTGGAATGTAGAGTCCAAGACTGGATAATATTGAACTGGGAATCCACTTCTCATCATGAAAAAAGAAGCAAAAACTTGTACATTATGTAAAAACAGCATGGAATGACTTGGCAACATTCCCGCAACAAATGATTTCCATGAGTCTCAAATTCTCTCCACTTTCAAATGTTGCAATTCCACCATTTATTCCAACTCTCCTTTTGTTACCGTTACGTTTAATAGGTGTCCAGACTAAAAAGAGCCAAATA
>PVKM010022506.1:0-21782 GCA_004027735.1 Carollia perspicillata
TTATAGGCCCCCAAACACACAAAGGTATGTTAAAAATTGCATACTTAACTCCCACCCCGCCTATATCCTCTGTACAGTGTCTCTTGCCACCTATCTTTAATCTTTAGATCTCATGATCTGTTGATGCTCATAACTTTTGATCAGCCCTTCCTACCTCCTCTTTATCACACACAAACAAGTCAATAACAAAATTATCATGCTTGCTCATTTGTGGCTTAGCCATAGCAATAGAATTGTTTTATAACGTCTATGGCTAAAAATATAGTCTTAGTGTCATGACTAGATAGTGTAATACAAAATAGAATCATTGCTCTTTTAGTATTGTTTTTACAAATGTATTCTTAACCTAATTTCTACAGTAATTCTTAGGACCTGAGCACTAATTTCTGATTAGCACAACAATGGGATGCCTGTTAAATGAATGACCATCCTTCTAGGATAAAGTGTGGTTTTTGTTTCCATCACCTGGGGAGTCAGAGTCTCTGGGAAAGCTTTAGATAAATGTAAACTATGGAAGTTTGGAGAATGTTTTAACTATTGCTTTTCCCTTTTCCTTAATTTATAGTGGGATTTCTGCCCCTCTGAACTTCTGCTCCTCAGGCCAGAACAACCTGTCCTTTCTACAAGCCAGTGGCTTCTACATTATACCAGGAAAGAGGGTCTGGAATCTGCAGAGAGTGTAGAGCTTTCTGCCATGGAATATCTGGAAGGAGTTTGAGACAGTCTGGGGACATTTCAGTCCATGGTGTTCTGTACAGTTCAGCTGTTGGTATTTTTTCTTTCAGACCTTTAAGTTATTATGCCAAAACTGAAAGTATTTCTCACTAATAATAACCACTTCAATTTATGATCCTCAGTTAATTTCCAGGCACTTTGCTGAGTACTTTAAAAGCATTATCTCGTCTGATTTTTACTAAAACCCCAGGTCCATGTTATAGGTGAGGATACCCAGGGTCACAGAGGTCACGTGGCTTGCTATCTATCTCACACAGCAAATGAGAGAGATGTGAGATTTCAGTCCGTGCGGTTTGACCCCAGTCAATGCCTGAGCTCCAAATTCTTTGCAGTGTTTATATTCTTACCTTGTGACTTGCTTTGACCATCACTATAAAGTGTCATTTTGAAAAATGATTTGTAATTGTTTGCTACCTTTTTCAGCATAAGATTATTTTGCTTGATTCTATAGCAACTTTCCTACATCCAGCCAAAACTCAAATCTCTAATGTCATCATGGAACTCAATGAATAAGTTGAATTCATTCTTTCATTCAATTCATATTCATTGCTTTTTTTTATTGTGTGCCAATTCCTGTGTCAGGCTCTATGACAAAGAATGAACAGTCTCTTCCTTCATGGAGTTTGGAGGGCAAGACACTGGAAAACAGAGAAGAAGATAAACAGAGAAAGAAAATGAGAGAGACTAAGAATTGGGTTATCTTAAGTAAATAAAAAATTATAAATTGTTTGCACTACTATTCAATAAAATGTAATCAAAATTTACTCTACAGATCATTTTCAAGGCTGATGCTAGTCTATAGATATTATTCTTTAAGTAAAGAAACACCTTGAATTTCTATTATATAGGCTTCTTTGAGCCTCTATGCTCTGCAGAGAAATATAGGATTCTTTTCAACAAAATGCCACAGTACATCTTCTATAATTCATTTATTACTATTAATCAATTGGAAATGTTATGTTACTTGCCCCTTTGTTACAAATTCCTAAAAATCATGGTGGAAAAGTAATGAAATTGATTTATAAACAAAACAAGTATACAGACTATTAAGTCCCAAAGGAAATGAAATTTGTCTTCAAGACTGGGCTCAGATGTGGGAAATTATAGTGGCATTAATCTAATAATAAATATCACCATCTTATCCTCAAAATCCTAGACTAGTTTAATATTAGCAGAGGGCCAGATTTCATTACAGCTAATACCACAGTAAAATTTTCAGAACAATTCCAAGAATTTGGATGTTTTTTTCCTCAACAGTAAGGATACAATTAAATTCTGCTAACAGAATCTAGCGTGGTAGTTAATCCTCTGTATTTCAACATGGGTAACAAAGAAACACAATATTTAAGTAAAAGAACTTTTTTTTACTTTTTGACCTTAGATTTATTATTCACCAAAATAATGATTCAAATTGACCGAGACTAAGCTTTAATTTTTAAGTGCTCTCCAAGAGTTAATTTTCGTTAAAATTATGTGTGAGCTTCTAGCAGGGATTTTTCTCCTTGTTTGCTCAATTTTTGTTTTGTATTCTTTAAATTTATGTTTCCTTTACACACTCCATTTATGCCAGGTTTGGGAGGGGAAAGCACCAATAATTCTGCAAGATGGCTGATTGCTGTGTTTTGGTTGATGAGGATGACATTCCAATAAAGCATGCAAACGTGTTGGTGCAGCTCTCACTTAAACCCAAATCCTTAGAGGTGTTTCTCATCACTAACACAACAGACCATAAAGTTCGCTTTAATGCAAGTAGATTTATTTCTTTATTTGTGCTCAAACACAACCATAAAGGTTTATCTTCTGATCAGAGAAAGAAAATAAACAAAGCAACAAAGGTCTTCACGAAAGAGAGCCTATACGCCAAATTAACAAGGTCTTTGTTCTTTTCAGGTTAACAAGAAATAGGAAGACAGAAAAAAGTAAGGCTACTACGAAAGGAGGCTCCATGCTTTCTTATGTTACTTCCATTCCTGATAAGAAAACTTCAGTGTGTGTTTAAAATCTTGAGGATTTATATTATTAACCAAACAAGAATTTTGACAATCAGGGAACATTTGTCTGGCTCCCCCCTCGCCTCCTCCTTCCCCACCCATCCCCCCAACCAGCACACACAATTTTTGTAGAATATTTTGTTGGCTATAATTAAACTATGTGTGTTAATTAGGATTAGATTTTAAATGCACTGCTTGGGAAGTTGAAAAATACAGGATCTGAATGAGCTCAAATTGAGATGACACTTGAATTTTCGCAGATGTTTCCATAATCCTAATTTCAAATTGATTGTACTTCCTGAACAGTGAGAAGCCATTTTCAGTTATTTATTCAGACGTGTGCACTACTTTTCCCTCTGCCAGTGGGTAGAAAATATCTAGCACTTTCGTTAACTCCTTCAAATAAGCTGATTTCTGAGGCAGGTTTTAATGGAAGGGGTGCCAGATAAGACCCACCTGCTCCTAGGATCACTGCAGACCCCTCTGATGGACCCGCGCAGAAATCTGGACTCCAGTAATTTGCCCACCGCTCATGATGGGTTCAGCTGGCTTTTGACTGTCTTTGCCCAACAGGCCAGAGAAAAAGCAAAGAGAGAAAAAGGGAGAACTTCCCAAATTATTGGCTCCCAGCAGCCCATAATATGCGACACTTGATTCAGCCCCAAAGATGTGCGGCGTACTACGCTACATAAGCCGGGGGTTTGGACCCAACACCCAAAGCCACCTGTAAAACACATTCCCAAATAAATGGCCTGTAAAAAAGATAAGCTCCTGCCAAATCTAAGTATGCCAGTACCAAGTGGCATTTCATCTAAAGCTGAAAGCCCAGCACCAGACTTGTAATATGCCAGAAAGAAAGACATAGTCTTCTCTTGCATCTACATGGGTTTGTTGCAGTTTCTGTCTACATTTATTTTATGTTCAGCCCAGAATTTCTGAAAGTCTTCAGAAATTCTGCCTTGGAAGCAACCCCATTCCCCCGACGAGTCTCTTATTTGATTGTAATTCCATGCAGCTTTCCTGTTAGGGGGGCCTCTGCTGAATTAGAGGCATCATGCCTTCTTCCACCTGTAACGAATTCCCACTCAACTCTAAGACAATGGCCATGATTGATCTAATGAGCGGCTGGAAAAGCCAGCTGATTGCTATAAATAGTTGAAAGCAAAACTTGTGCTTGGCTTCCCAAAGAATTTCTCATCAACTCTGGTACCCTACCCGAAATAGGTAAGCGGCCTCATGGCAAATTAGGTGAGACACTTAAGTTTTTTCTTGGTGGCAGATTGTACAGAGGGCAAGGCGGAATTCAAGCGGAAAGAGATGACTGATGGAACATTCACATTTTAAAGCAACAATCACATGTCATTCTCTATATCTCGTGAAGGCAAAAAAAAATTTTTTTTAAACAGAAAGCAGTTTGAGTAAATGCCACTATGCCTGAGAACAGAATTGGGCTTTTTTATGGCTGTTTTTAAAATATTTGAAGTCCAGTGGAAATAGCCTTTGTGCATTCATTTGTTAAAGAAAATAGCATGCTGCAAAGGTACATAAAAGTAATTCATGTAATGTCCCTGAAAATCATACAATTTGTTTCCTCATTGAATCTTTTAGGCCCATGTTTCTTAACCCTGGCTGTATTATTAGAATCACCTGATACCCAGACCCTACCTCTAACCCCTCAAATCAATTACATCAAAGTGCAAGGCTTGGAATCCAGGAATCATGATTTTTTAATTCTCCAAGTGATTTTAACAGGCAACCAAGTTTGAGAATCAGCTATTGTACCAGAGGGTCTCCAATAATAACATAGAGAAAAAAATTCCCCCCTCTCCTATGTACAGAAGAAAAAGAGTCAAGTGAAATAGTCCTACCTACTTAGGTACGTACCTCTTAGGTACCTTGTGCCCTCTGAGGTACCGAAGGACCAGCAGTTTGTCACAGGCACGCCTGGGCTTGCTCCTGATCACTGCTTGATCTAATGATGGATCTAATAAGCTAGATAAGTTAGAACCCCTCCCTCTGGGGGTCACTGCAACTTCTTGCAAGTGGCAGCAGAGAGTATAAGTGACTTGCCTACGGCCATTAGCTGGTAAGTGGCAGAATCAGATTTCAAACCAAGCTGGTGTTGGCCCTAGAGTTCACGTTTTTTACCATTACAAAAGTGAATGCTGGAGGCCCACAAGCCAAAGCCAGCTTGGGACATGTTTTATTTGGCACATGCAGGAGTCTACAAATGTTTATATTTGTGTGCCTATATGGTGAGTGTGTGATCTCCGGTTTGCCTTGATCCCACATTGAGCATTTTAATCGTTTACATTAACAGTTGGCCTCTGGTGCCATTTGAATCTATTTTCCTGTGTTAAGGCAAGAAAGGCCTTTAAAATTATGGTGAAATCACAAGAGTGTCAGTGCTGCCACATATTGCCATCCATTACACAGTGATGGAGACAAAAATAACCCCTTCCTATTTGAAACTGATGCTCCTCATTTATTTCACTCCATTATTCATTTGTTCATTCATTCCTTCATTCACTTAATGCACTCTTGCTAGGGAGAAGGTACTTTGTAAGTAAGAGCAACCCAAAGGGAAGGAATTAACATGTAGTCCATTAAGTGCCAGGCATTTGGTTGGACATTTTGTAGACATTTTTGCAGCCAGTATTTGATCCATTCCACAACCTATCTTACACTACAGGTATGAATATTTTACTGATATAATTAACTGAGAGTATGAGAAGGTGGGGCATTCTTGTCCCTTCATTTAATAAGCATGAATGAGCAACCACCAAGTGCCAAGCACTATTCTAGATGACAGTGACCCAGCAGTTTGAACAAGACCAGCAAGTTGCCCAGTCCTCCATCGGGGATGCGCTGGAGCCATCCCATATCAGCTTGCAAGAGCTAATTATTAAAATTTCAGAAATTTTGCAAGCCAGTTGTTAAACTACTGGTAATTTGAAATCAGTCATGTTAGGAGTGTTTACATTATGGAAATCAGCTGAAAACTATAAAGCAGGACCTTTTGGAGGGTAGCAAGGAGCAATTTATAGCAATTTAGGAATTCTCAGACTTCAAATCCGAAATCCAGGCCTGAGTGCCTCTGAAATGCAGCTATTCTACTCTGTAGCTGAATAAGAAATCTGCACCCTCAAGGGGCCTGTAACATCAAAAGAGAAAAAGACATCAACATTAAGAGCACAGGCACTGATGTGGACACCTGGATGTAAACTCTATCCACAACTTAAGTCACACTAACCTGAGGATGTAAATTAACATTTCCTCAGTTTCCTCCTCTGTAAAGTAGAAGGATGATAACACCTCATGGACTGGTGTGAAATTTGAATTAGTCCACATATACAAAGAGGAGAAAACAGAATCTGGCACTCCATGAGACTTGTGTAAAGTCGGTTGTTATTATTAAAAAGAATAGACAAAGCAAACGAAATTTGTATGGTAGCAGTGTTTGTACCTAAGAAAGGAAAAGACAAGATTTTGAGTGAATGCATGAGTGAATTATTCTTTTTTTAAAGATTTTATTTAATTGGGGGGAGTGGAATGGGATGGGAGTAAAAGACAGAAAACTGTACTTGAACAACAACTAAAATAAAATAAAATAAAATATTTTATTTATTTATTTATAGACAGAGGGGAAGAGAGGGAGAAACAGAAGGAGAAAAAAGTCAGCGTGTGGTTGCCTCTCACATGCCCCCTACTGGGGACCTGGCCCCCGACCCAGGCATGTGCCTTGATGCATGAATAAATTATTCTGATTCCCTTCTATTTTGCTGACTTGTATTAAAAATTCAGGCAATTTGTCCCAAGTTTGCAGGAACCAACTGATTTGACTACGACTGTGTTCATTTGAGTGGTAGAAGGGAAACTACTTGGTCAGGCTGGAGATTCATTTCAATCTGAAAGACATGTATTCACACCTGGCTGGTGCGGCTCAGTTGCTCAGTTGGTTGGAGCACTGTTTGTACACATCTAAAGATTTTGGATTTGATTGCCAGTCAGGGCACGTACCTCAGTTGCAGGTTCAGTCCCCAATGAGGGCACGTACAGGAGGCAACCAATCCATGTTTCTCTCTCGCATCGATGTTTCTCTCCCTCCCTCTCTCTATCCCTGACCTTCTGTCTAAAATCAGTAAGCACACCCTCAGATGAGAAAAATACATACATGCATACATGCATACATGCATAACATGTGCATAGTCTACATGTATTGTGACATGTAACCCTAGGCTCACCGAAACTCCCAGAGAAGTTTGTGCCTTCGTCATGTCCACTGGCCTGCCCATGTAAACCAGGGCATAGCCATGTCTTAGTCCATTTTTCTGTAAATCTTTGAATGCAGGTATTTTGAGTGTTTTAAAATGTTAAAAACTTGCAATCAGTGTTAGTTTGTCATCTTCTTTGTTTTCTTTTTTAAAATAATTTGTATGGCTTGATTATACTAGCACCTCTTTTGAAAGAACTGTGTTGTTATGTGCCCACTGAAATATGTGAGTATAAATACTGCTATTCCAAGCTACTCAGCCGATGGGAGCAATTCTCATATAAACAATGCTGAGAAGGGGAGAGAGGATCTGACGATAGAACAGACATTTAATCATCTGTCAAGATATGAGTCCCTGAACACAATTTATGACAAGCATGTTTATGTTTCCATGAAAAATTCAACAAGAAATAAGCTTTTATTTTTAAATTCAGATATAATTATTACAGGTTAATAAGAACAAGAAGGACCTGAGCAGTCTAACTAGAAGCCGTCATGCCATTTGTAAATTGAAGAGAGGAAGTTGTTAATAAAGTTTATAAATCTTATATCCACAAAGATCAGCAAAGAGAGCAACTTGGACTGTCCCAGAATTTAGGTCCATAAACGGTTAGTATGTCATATTCAGTGTCATTTATTTCATTAGATGTCAGATTAAGCAGTCATTAGTTCAACCAAATTACTTAATATTATTACTGTATATGAAATGCTCCATAACCTCTGTACACATCAAAGTGTGTAATTTACACCAAAATCATTAACTGCCAATATTTGGGGACCTTAGATGGCAAAAAACATGCCATGTAGTCTAGCTAGCCTGAAGGGTGTTTCTTTTCTTTTCTCTTTTCCCTGAGAACTGATTTCCCTCAGGCTTTGTCAAAGATTTTTTCAAATTTTTAGACTAAATAGATGTGCAGCATATATTAATGATCTAGAAAAAAGGATTCTGAATTCTATAATATCCTAATATTCAGCTGTGCTGAGCTTTCTGCCCAGATTCTTAATGATATAATTCAACTCCAAGTCCAGCATAAGAAAGAATACTTAGTAAAGGAATGTACAAAGAGATTTTAGCTAAAAGTTGGAGAAAGCTAGAGAAAATGAAATAAATTTTTGAATTGATGGCAGGCTTAAGGTTGGAGCTCACTCACTCTCTTTCTCATTTCTCATACTGTCTTATTCTGTCTTTTGAAATTTTCAGCCATTTGGGGGATTTTTATGCATTGAAATTGTAAGGATTTTAATGATTTATTTAAACTTAGGAGTGTTCTAATGATAAACAAAGTTTTGTGTGGTTCCTACCTCCACCTGAAACATCAACTAAATGTACTAGACCAAACATTTATGGAATGCCAAGCTTCTGTGGGATTTTGAAGGACTGGGGTTATACTTCCAGAAAATTATATTCTAACAGAGATAGACACATGCATATATTGAGGAACAGTTCACAGATATGAATTAAATAAATGAAAGGCATTAAGAATAATCAAATTAACAACTCTGAAGAAAAGAGTTTATTATATTTGTATGTTCATCTTTCTGTTGATAAGTGATAATACAAAACGTGAAAAATTTAGAAAAGTCCTCCAAACACAAGAAAAATCCCCTGGAGATAATCACCGCTATCAGCATTTTGATGTATAGTCTGCTAGCCTAAAACACAAATGAAAAAGGATAAATGCGTGAAACGTGTTTAGGGTAGAACTGATAAGATTTGACAACTGATTGAATGTGGTGAGAGCAATGTCATCAAGAACGACCATAATTTCAAAACTGCGCAACCTGGTTCGCAGGAATGCCATAAACCAGATAAGGAGCATGAGAAGAGCAGCAGGTTTACACGAAAAGGGCAGGTGTGGATTTCAGTATTTGAACTGGAGGTAACAGTCGTCGAGTCATGTTGGGAACTGCTCTGTCCGGTTTCAGGAGTTGTAACCACCCCCCACCCCGTGGCTAAGGCTGAGTGAGTGACCTCCAGACTGTGAGCCACTGAGGAAATAAAGCTTATCTCCCTGGCAGGAGCACTGCTTCTGCCATCTCTAGCCCCAATGCTTGGTCAGTAGTCAATGACAGGTAAGACCCCTCAGAGGAGGGGCAACCCAAGTCAGACATGATAACTTGGGAGGCCATTAAGGTAGGACTTGGGGGAGGGGGGGCTGCAAAATGGAGGCAAAAAACCTTCATCCCCCCTCCAGGTATTTTTACATAGCCCAAGTCCCCTTTCCATCTGGGAGAAGCGCTTCGTGGCTCTAATCCACTTAAACCTGAATCTATAACAGGGAGGGGTGCAGCCCTCTGCCAGCTAGAGTGGGTTCTGGGGTGATCAGGAATAAGAAAGAATTAGTAAAGTCCTGCAAAGCCTGCTTTGCTAAGAGTGCTTTCCTCCATATGATAAGGGTCCGGGCAGGAAATGAGTGTGTCTCCTAAAGTTTTTGCAACCCCCTTACCTGACAGACACTAACTCAGATTAACCCCTCAGATTTCTTTGAAATGTTATCTATTGTTTGATCCTTGCCACCTGAAATTGATTGATGAGCTTTACCTGTATCCCTGTGTGTTACGAACCTAATAGTAAACCTTACCATTTGAAGTAAGGACTCGGGGCCCTTCTTTGAGAAGGTAGTCACCTTTCCTCCCCAAGCAGATCATGTCTTGGTAGCATTATTTTCATCTGTGGTGGATGTGGGGACTCTGCAGGCAGAGCCCCTCCCGCCCCCCAGAGTCACATGGAAATGTTAGTATGTGGATGGTTACGTAGAGTAGATACTTCCAGGAAGATCCTTAAGGTGTCCATATTTAAGTGAGCCATTTAAATTTATTTTGAAGATCACTTTAAACTGTACATCACAAACTCTGAATTGTGGTGAGGATTCAAGAAACTGAGGCTTCCCAAGCCGGTATAGCTCAGTTGATTGGGTGTCATCCTGTCAACTGAAAGGTCACTGGTTCAATTCCCAGTCAGGGCACATGCTTGGGTTGCAGGTACAGTCACCAGTCTGTATGCATACAGAAGGTAGCCAATCAATGTTTCTTTCTCACATCAATGCTTTTTTCTCTCTCTCTCCTTTTTCCTACCTTTCCCTCTCTCTGAAATAAAAAATAAAAATAAAATTTAAAAAAGAAAAAGCAACTGAGACTATACACTGTGGGACAAAAGTAGGTTTACAGATGTTTGTATGGCAAATAACACAAGAATAAATGTTTGGTTTCACATACTCACCACTGTAAACCTACTTTTGCCCCACCCTGCATTTTGATATTGATCATCAACTCAGATGAATACATTCAAAATGTACACATATTTCATAACGTGCCCCTCCCATTATCTTTGGTACCTTTAGTCATAAAGAGATATGCTATGAATATTTCCAATTCATAAATTGTAGGGGCCCAATGGCCATAAGGGGTTAAGGAGAGGGTTTCTCACCGTGGGAGTGGTGATAGAGACCTGGTTTCTGGCCTCAGGTCGTTTTGGGCTCTGACCGCTTCCTGACCTTTGGATATCTGGTTGTTCCCATGCGCAAAAAGAAAACATGGCCTTCTTGGCAGATGCAAGGAAGTATGTGTTATGAGAACCTTGTCCTGAGGGAACTTGTAAACTTTGTCTCAAGGACATGACTGTTATACTCCCTGTAACTCCTGAGGCGCTGTATTTAAAGCTCTAGTCTCCTTCAATAAACTTGCCTTTTCATTGGTCTAGGTGCAAGCACATGCTGCAGTTCTGGCAAATGAAGTATAACAGAAATTCTATTTCTGAGCTCTGGAAAAGGTTTTGCCTCCTTAGTAAAAGAGATCATTGGGAATAGAAAGACCATTTGCCCCCACCTTTTGCCATACCTATGATTATGACTACGACATGATTATGTTGAACTTAAACAGCCATCATCAACCATATAAAAAAAAAACTAAAAGATGCTAAGAACAGCAGTACAACAAAACTGTGAAAATCATGGACCTTGATGACATCTCTGTAATTCTGTACCAACACTGGGATCCCTATCTCTAAATGTTCTGTTATGTTTAACAGAAACTAACTTTACAGTTTAAGTTAATATTAGTCAGTCATATTTGCTATAATGTGCAGTATAAAACAACCCTAATACTCTTTCTAAAGCATCTTGCACTTATCGTGACGAACCCAATAGATTTTAATTGAAATAAAATTAATTGGCACTCCAAAGATCACTAGGCTCATATATACCTTGGAGAGCCTAGATTTAGTCTAGCTGAAGAGCGTGACTGGGATAGGCACCCAGGCCCCAAAGTCCTGCATAACGTCACTTACCACCAGCTTTACCCATGATTTGTATCTGGGTATTAGCTTTGGTTCCTTGATTTGTTCTTCAAGGTGGTTGAATACAGGCCTTGAAACAACCCAGGATGCTGAGTTCCTGCAAGCTTCTGCCCCCTACACCCCCACAAGGCTGTACCCTCATTAGACCAATTTTCATTCCTCAGAGCATTGCCATGAACTGCCAGCCACTGTTATATCTTCTTCCCCTGTTTCTTTCTACAGTCTTGAGAATAACCATGTTGGAGTGGAATGAACAGGAGCCTGGCAGAGTAAGAGATGGAAAAGGAACAGAGGCCTGAATAATCCATCAGCTGGCTAATCCATCTCTGAATAATTCATAAACTGACTAATCTGACCCTACCATCCCGCCTATACATCTAGCAAAACAAAAAGGAGCCTTCAGGCAGTAAGCCCTTTTGCTTTTGCCAATGAGCTCCAATATCTCTGGGCAAAGCCAAGCACTGTTGCTGCCACTGCCATCCATGGGGCCTGGAAAGAGCAGCCATTCAGTTATAGGTCCTTCTCAGTGGTTGCACTATAGTAAAATACTTCAGGCAGAGGAAACAAAAGACCAACGAATTCAAAGGAAATGAGTTTATCAGAATCAAGTTCCCAGGATTCCCCAAACAGAATCTTCATGGTTAAAAAAAAATACACAAAAACAGAACATTTAAAAATCTGATTCTGATCGCCCTTCCTTCTCAAGAATAAAAATATGCATTTATCTACCCCCTTCGTAGGCTCACATAATAAAGAGACTACTTGCCTTAATATAAACCACATGGAATCCCACAGAATGCTGCAGGCAGAAGAAACCTCAGATCAGGGGTCCCCAACTTCCTGGCCACGGATCAGCACCAGTCCAGCCTGTTAGGGTATGGCCACACAGCAGGAGGTGAGCTTGAATGTCATGCACTTGAATCATCCCAAAATCATCCCCACCTCAATCTATTGAAAAACTATCTTCCACAAAACTGGTCCCTGGTGCCAAAAAGTTTGGGGACTGATGCATCAGAGAGCTATGGGTGAAGGGGAGAAGGAAGATAATGAAAGGTCCAAGTGACCCATCAGCTGGTTTATCTACCTCTGAATAATTAAGGACCTGCCTACTTCAGAATAGCGCCTCCAAACTAGAGTCTGCCACATAGTAGAGGTGCTCAATATCATTGTTAAAGGGGTAGGTGAGCGCTCTCTATATACAAATACATAAAAGGGCACCCCGTCTCTAAGGGGTGAGAGATCAGATGGTGAATTCTCCCAACCTCTACTTCATCTTTTTACTATATGCAAGGCCATACAAGTGAAAGTAAAACCTTTTCCCACCAGTTTAGACTTTTCTTTGCCATTCACACGTTGAGGCACTTATTATCCTGCTTTGACCTACTTCACAGATTTTAATACTTTTTAAGTAAATATTTTATTGACATACAACATGCATGCAGAAAAGTACACAAACTGTAAGGGTACAGCTCAAAGTATTTTTACCACATAATCATACCTGACTAACTGCAATCCAGATTAAGGAATAGAAATTACTAGCACCCAGATGCGTTCCTTGTGCCTCTAGCTTCACCTGCCTCACCCCTACAATACACACACATGCATGCGCACACACACAAGAGGCTGTTATTTTCACTTTTATCACTATAGATTATTTTTGCCTGTTTTTAAGTTTTAAATAAATGACCATATACTTTTTTGCATTATTTCTGTCACTCAAACTACACAAGGGTCTATCCAGGAAAAAAAAATGCAGCTATTGTTACTATAGCGATAATGGTTTGTGCAACATTGATGTAACCTGGCAGCCAAGGAGAGTGTATTGGAATGTGCATGTGTGAACAATGATGACTTCACTGTACTAATCAGTGGAGTGGTAGATGCCATTGTGTGAGCATGTGCACTGTGTGGCCATTGCATTCAAAATGACTGAGTGAGTAGAGCAACAAATCTGCATCAGATTTTGTGTTAAGCTTGAACACTCCTCTGTGGAAACTATTGGGATTATTCAGAAGACTTTCTGGAACATTGCAATGAGTGCATGCAGCACAAATCACTTGAAAGATGGTCAAGAGTCTGTTGATGAAAGTGATCCATGTTCTGGAAGGCCTGCAATGAATATTCCTAATTCATAAATAACTTTCACCAATGTTTACCAATAATATCTAACTTCAAGCACCTATGAAAAAATAAGTGTATCAAAACTTCAAGCTGTCCAATAGAATGTTCTGTGATCACAGCAATGTTACTGTTTACTAGACACAGACTGATACTAACAACTTACAGTATGGCTTGTCCAACTGAGGAAATTAGGTTTAAATTTTATTTCATTTTCATTAATATAAATTTAAATAGTGCAGAGTTCTGGCAAAGATGGAGACGTAGACAGAAATGTTTCACCTCCTCACACAATCAAAAGAAGGAAAATAACTAATTTAAAAACAAAGAACAACTAAAACTGACAAAAAATCATTTGCATGGAAGCCCAACCACCAAGGAGTTAAAGAAACATTCATCCAGTCTGGTAGGAAGGGAAGAGAGGATGCTTGGCAAGGTAGCACCTGGTGGATCGCATGGACAATCCCACTTTCACGTGCAGATAAGCTGGGAGGATCAACAGGGGAGCAAGCCAGACTGCAAAACCCAGGGTTTCATGGGTTTTAGTTTCATGGGAAACTAAAGATTCAAAACCCCTGGCTGCAAAAAAAATCTGTGGGGGTTTCAGGGGCGGGTTAAACTTCCAGCCTTACAGGAGAGTTTCCAATCTGTTTGTAGGAAGTGACTGAAAGTGGGATAGAGCTGAGCAAGCAGCATTGTTCCCTCTCTGACCCCTCCCCCAAGACAGCACCACAATGCAACAAAGGGGGTTCCCCTGCCCTGGTGAATACTTAAGTCTCTCCACCCCTTACCAAGTAACAGGTGCACCAAGACAGAAATATGGTCCAAATGAAAGAACAGATCAAAACTCCAGAAAAAGAATTGAGTGACAAGGAGATAGGCAACCTATCTGATGCAGAGTTCAAAACATTGGTAATCAGTATATTCACAAATTGACTGAGCTTGGTCGCAAAATGAAGAAAGAAATGAAGGCTACACAAAGTGAAATAAAGCAAAATATACAGGGAACCAACAGTGAAGGGAAGGAAACTGGGTCTCAAATCAACAATTTGGAACAAAAGGGAGAAATAATCATCCAACCAGAAGAGAATGAACAAACAAGAATGCAAAAAAAAATGAAGAAAGGCTTAGGAACCTATGGGACAACTTTAAGCATTCCAATATCCAAATCATGGGGGTTCCAGAAGGAGAAGAGGAAGGCCAAGAAACTGGAAACTTATTTGAAAAAATAATGAAGGAGAACTTCCCCAATGTGGCAAAGGAAATAGACTTCCAGGATGTCCAGGAAGCTCAGAGAGTCCCAACGAAATTGGACCCAAGGAGGAACACACCAAAGATCATCATAATTGTTACCCAAGATTAAAGATAAGGAGAGAATCTTAAAAACAAAAAGAGGAAAGGAGAGAGTTACTGGCAAAGGAGTTCCCATTAGACTGTCAGCTGATTTCTCAAAAGAAACCTTGCAGGCAAGAAGGGGCTGGAGGGAAGTATTCAAAGTCATGAAAGGCAAGGACCTACAACCAAGATTACTCTATCCAGCAAAACTATCATCTATGATAAAAGGGCAGAGAAAGTGCTTCCCAGTTAAGGTCCAGTTAAAGAAGTTCATCATCACCAAGCCCTTATTATATGAAATGTTTAAATGGACTTATCTAAGAAAAAGAAGAAGATCAAAAATATAAACAGTAAAATGACAACAAACTCACAGCTATTAACAACTGAACCTAAAAAAATACAAAAACAGAAACAAAATAAGCAAAAAATTAGAAGAGGAACAGAATCACAGAAATGGAGATCACATGTATCAGTGGGAAGGAGGAGGGGGAGAATGGAGGTAAAGGGCACAGGGAATAAGAAGCATAATTGGGAGGTACAAAATGGGGGGGAGGGGGGGTTAAGAGTAGTATAGGAAATGGAGAAGCCAAAGAACTTATATGTACAACCCATGGACATGAACTAAGGAGTGGGGGAAATGCTGGAGGGTGGAGAGGGCGGTGCAGGGAGAAGGAGAATAAGGGGAAGAAAAAAGTTGGGACAACTGTAATAGCATGATCAATAAAATATACTTTAAAAATAAATAAATAGTTACATCTGGCTAGTCAGAACCCTATTAGATGGCATAGTTCTAGAAGATAATGTAAGACAACATCTTCATGAACTTGAGGTAGATAAAGATTTCTCAAACAGGACACAAGAGGACTAACTATAAAGAAAATGACCAATATATTGAACTTCATTAAAATGAAGAATTTCTTTTTTTAATATATTTTATTGATTTTGCCATTACAGTTGTTCCATTTCCGCCCTTCATTCCCCTCTACCCTGCACACCCCCCTCCCACCCACTCTCTCCCCTTTAGTTCATGTCCATGTGTCATAGGTTCTTTAGCTTCTACATTTCCCACACTACTCTTGCCCTCTCCCTGTCTATTTTCTCCCCACCATCTATGCTACTTATTCTCTGTACCTTCTCCCCTCTCTCCTCCTCCCACTCCCCTGTTGCTAACCTTCCATGTGATCTCCATTTCTGTGGCTCCACTCCTGATTTAGGTGACCGCTTAGTCTGCTTTTGTTTTTGGTGTGGATATTAATACCTGTGAGAATTTCTGATAATTAGAAGATGCTGTTAAGAAAGTCAAAAGGTGATGCAAATTTGCAGTGCAAAAATAGGACAAAGGACTCATGACTCAAGTATATAAAGAAATCCTATACATCAATAAAAAAGAGAAATAACCCAATTTAAAAATGATAAAAGATTTGAGGACACTTTATAAAAAAATATCTAAGGTCCAACATGCATATGACGAGACGTTCATCAGGGCTTACAATCTATTAGGGAGGAACTGAAGTTCAGAGAGATAAAGCAACGTGCCCTAAGCTCCAAAGCTAGAAAGAGGCAGAACTAGCTTCTCAACCAGATACCCAGATCCCTCACCTGAAAGTTTTAATTCAGTTGGCTCCCTGGAAGATATAAACAGTTGAGTCACTCATGGCAACATGAGCAATGGCTGCATTTTCTTCCTCCCTACAAAAGGCTCCTTGGGATGGTGGGAGAGAAAGGTCAAATGAGTTTAATTACCATATTAGCAATTTTGAGAGAGATGTTGCTTTTTCATTAAAACACAGTTATAAAAACTGAGCCAAAATTAAAAATCAAATTCAATTTTTGTGTAGAGAGTGCAAGAGTAAAAGACCATCCTATCCTTTTTATAAACAGCTTTCCCAAGGTGTGAAAAGACATCGTGATAGGTGTATAATTTTACTGATCCTTTAGAAGCAGCTGAAATGTGGCAAAACCAGAGAGCTGGCTTAGAATAGATCCCCTGCCTTAGCTTTAGCTGCCTGAAAGTGGTCATTTCAAGACAGATTCCCAAAGTTAATTATGTTTTCCTGTAAAATGTAGCATTAATTGTAAGTGTAGAGTATTAAAATGGAATGTATAATACACTACTCCACTCAAATGGTTTGTTGCATTTTTTTTTCCAAATAAGTATACCGCGCATGATGTCCCTGTAATGGTATTAATTATTTACCACTCTATGTGGAGAAAATATCAATTATAATAAAGTGTAAAAGGGTTATTAGCTTTTCTGAACAATAAATAAAGTGGAAGTTGTGAGATCAATATGATGAATATATTAAGTTAAAATTCTCTCTTGCCATAACAGTTGATAGTACTTTATGTACCAATCTCATGAAAGTGTTATAAACATTTAAGAAACAAATATATTAAATAAAAATAAAATCTATTAAAGAAGGTAATTTTAAATATTTAATGATATAATGAAGTCTTATTAATGTAATCTTCTTTATTTTTCAGATTAAAAATTCACAGGCTTGTCATCCCTTTCATCTTAATCAGACACCATATTTGTTGTAATTATTTGTTATGTATTTTCATTAACATTTGATGAATATTAACTGTCTGAAATAAAACAGTATCTTTCTTTAACTGTGGTGACTAATAGTGGCTACTTCATAGCTAGCGAATAAGAGGCAAGAAAGAAATGGGGAGCTGTTCCCCCAACTCTCCTAGGCCAAGGACAAGACACAATCAAAAGTTCTTAAGGTGACACCTCCTGTTTCCAACTATTGTGACTTTGTTACCCCCAAGAAAACCTGTCTTAGCATCATCTGGGAAGCACGAGTTTAGAGTGAAACAGAACTGGATTCAAAACCAGCTTCTGGGCCTTCCCTTTTCAGTTTTAGACAAGTTGCTAAACCTCCTGAGCCTCAGTTTCCTTACCTGCAAAAGAGGAATTAAAATGCCTCCCTTGCACAGTAACTGTGAGAGAATTAGAAAGAATAAATATACGGAGCCTGGTCCAGAGTACATGTTGAATCAGTAAAAATAATAATAATTTAACATGATGGAAATAAAGGCAATGGAGTGTTTTCTGACTCCATTTAGCTGGAGAAAGAAGAAAACAATATTTTGTATCTGATGACATAGTTCTTGTAAAAGAGCATGTACTGAAATTTAGTGAGAACTTTTATGCTACAAAAGACACCATTAGAAAAATTAAAAGACACGACAGACTGGAAGAAAATATTTGCAAATTTTCTCTCTGATAAAAGACATATTCAAAATATGTAAAAAAAAAAAACAAAAAACCTCTTACAACTCAAGTAAAAAGGCAAAGCCCCAATTTTTTAAAAATGGACAAAATATGTGAATAGATGTTTCGACCTAGAAGATACACAAATGGCCAATATGACATAAAACTGTACCAACATCATTAGTCATTAAATTAATTAAAACCACGATGAATGTTTTGGACCCACACTACATATTAAAATGATAGAATCAAAAGGAAAGACAATACCAGGTGTTGGTGAGGGTATGGCAAAATTGGAAGCCTCATGTACAGCCAGAAGGAAGATAAAATGGTGCAGCTGCTTTGGGAAACAGTTTGGCAACTTACTGAAACTTACCATATGACCCAGAAAGTTCACTCCCAGGAGTCTATGCAAGAGAATTCTGTCTACCCATCCTCCTCCAATCACAGCTCCTGTCATACTAGCTTTAATGTTTCTTTATTTTCACATCTATTCATTCCTAATTTCCCAGAGCCCTAGAGAAAAAGGTAAAAGAAAATGGCTGGAGGTACATGCTAATCACAATTAAAGAGACTTTAATGAAAAGCTAAGATTTATATTTTACCCATTGGCTAAATTATTTCCAATTTATTCTCTTTTCACATATCAAACTTATTTAAAGATTACACTACAGAAGTTTCCCTGTTTGTATTCAGTAGGCATAATAAAAGTTACAAACCAAAGAAAATACACAGGAAACTCACTTGACACTATTTATGGATCATGATACTTTTAAAAAACACAGAGGGCATGGGTCATAACCTTAAGACCAGTATAAAGGTACGAACTCTCTTCTCTAACTGCATGTTAACATTTGGGGAACTCCATGTTAAGTGGCAGTGCTCTTAATCCCTTAAACTTCATAATTGTCTTAACTTTATAATTTCTTACTAAGAAAAAATTGTATAGATAAAGTTATTTAATTGCTTTGAACTTTATATTACTCATTATAGTAAAACATGCACCAGAAAGGTGAGTGTTCAGCTTTGGTTTTGGGGAGTTCATTAAAATGGGCTAATGTACATAAGAAAAATTTGTATAGATTATATACAAATGCAATCTTCTTCTTTGAGGGGTTGGGGGAGCTACTTGTCATCTTAATATTGACATCCTTGCACACCATTTATCACAGCTTTCCAAGAAAGTTCACACTGAATCAAATTTATAGCAGAGCCCCTAAACGGAAGTTTGGTTCAAGGGACTTATGAGAATGAGGGAACACACGAGTAGCTAATGCTTCCTCGCACCAATAAAGATAGTACACCAAGGGAGTACAGAAGGTGATAAATATGATCTGGATAAAAAAAAAAGAAATGTTAAGACTGTCTGCCTCATCTTTGAAATGTTGCAATGGTACAATTCTCTATGTGTGAGCATAATTCTACTAATAGCCTCTGTATCACAAGGTATTTCTACCCCCCGTTAAGCTGTGAAAGACCTCATGGGAGGAATGCATAAAGATGGAGTGAGGAGAGAAATAATAGCAACAGACCGTGAACATAGACAAACTGAACTACATCCAACCAATATTGTTTACACAAAACACAGTGGCATTGGATCATTTTTTAAAGGCTTGGTTTTGTCTCCTTTTTAATTATGCAGGATAAAATAAAATTGAGTGACTGAGAGGAATAAATAGATAATAAAGTATCAAGGGTTTTTATATAGAAGCTCCTTATTAAAATGACTGTCTCCTTCAACTGTTTAATCTAATTTCTGCAAGGCAGGTTTTCACTTGTTCTGCTCATATAAATGCACAGGTATTAGAAGCATTATTAAGACACTATGTAGTTCACACCCAAAGCTGGAAGAACTATTTTAACTCCTTAAATGCTTTGGGAATCATTTCTCCATTAATGGTTTTCTGCTGTTTTCTCTTCCCATTCCTTCTTCTCCATGGAAATTTACAATATCTGGCTAACTTTTGTAATGTGTTAACACTGTGTATAGGCTTGCTTGTAATCTCCTCTAGGTAGTTTATGTTCCAATCAATGACAAAGCTTTATTTTAGCACCCTCTCTAACTAAGATATTGGTCTAATATTGGTGGATACAAGAGTTAATTTGCACTCTTCAGGATGCTTAAAGCTTAGTTTTATGATAAGAAAACTCATCCCACCTTGTCACTCGTTGGTCAAGTGACAAGACAATTTACTGTTCAAACCAGGACACTTTTTTAAATGAAAGAAGGTACTATTTATCACACAAGGATGACAAGCATAAAGTAAGAATATCTTGCACAAACCTGGAAAAATGATCACCCTATTAATGGATCTACAGACTATAAGAGCTATTGAAGTTTAGAGGACAGAGACTTTCCCACTGTTTGGTTGGAAGCCCCATTTCCAGCCATGATGTCTTCATATGTAGGACTGATAAATTATTAAGGATCCAGATTGAGTCCTCAGTTCAAAAAACACAGATCGTACATTTTGTAGAGGACCATCATGTGGGGACAGGTACACCAGTGTAGTGTGGAATTGAAACAAACTGCTTTTGTTGTTTTCCATGAGTATTTTACTTATTTCTTACCTCATGTTTTTCCTCTTTCAGGTATGCCTTTCCTTGACATTGTCTCCGAGGCCCAGATCAGATGCTCCTCTTACACAATCCATCTGCTTATTGGCTAGAACCAACCTCTTCCCATACAATGCTGAATCTGCATCTCCACTTGATGACTCTATTCCTTCTCATCTTTGAGTACACTTATTTATTAGTAGACATACCACTCCTCCTAAGCATCAGGTTTCACAGTGTGGTAGCCAGTATCCAAGATGATACCAATGAGTCTCAGCTCCTGGTACTCACCACTTTAGTTCAGTTCTCTCCTCCCCCTGCCACCTCACCAGACACACTGAGTAGGGACGGCATGTATAACCAATGAGATTGCAAAAACAGGAGAGGATGCTTCCAAGGCCAGGTCATGAAAGACATTGAGTGTCTTTCATGTTAGATCATGGGCTCTGAAAGAAACCAGGAGCCATGTAATGGGGACAATAAAGATCCCTATGCAGGAGCTCATGTGGGGTAGAAATGAGGCCATCTGCCTATAATAAGCACCCACTCGTCAGGGGCATCAGTGGATCTCCTAGATTCAGTTGTGCCTTTGAATGATTGTAGCCACAGCAGGCATTCTGACTACAAACTCATGCGAGATCCTGAGCCAGAAGGGCCACCAGCAAAGCCACTCCTGAATTTGGACCCACAGAAACTGTGAGATAATACATGTTTACTTATTTAGTATTCACTGAGTTTGGGGGCAATTTGTGATGCAGCAAGAGATAACTAATACAATGAAAGCCAAAAGTGTCTAGATAATTGCCCAATATTTAGCATGGTCTCCAGCACAGAGTGAGCACTCTAAATATTTATTGAATAATATTTGTTGAGTTGAATCGATTTATGCTATAGGGCTGAACACTGAGTTTATACCTGCCATGCCTCTTAGAACATTCCTGGCCTGACAGACCCTGAGTAAACTTTCAGGAACAATATAGTAATAACAATATAGTAATAATTTATAGTAATAACTAAGATTTGGGGGGTAACAGTTTGTAAATACAAAGCTTTATGATTTAAATATATTAATGTTACTTCATCTGCACAAAATCTGTGCAAATTAGATATCATTGTCCCTATTTGACAGACAAGAACATTAGACAAAATAAGTTAGGCACCTTGTCCTTGACCACCTAGCCTAGAAAGTACTGGGATTAGGAGTTGAACTTGAGCAACTTGATTTCAAAGATTATGCTCTTAACATCACATCATCTT
>PVKM010022507.1:0-21752 GCA_004027735.1 Carollia perspicillata
GAGTCCCTAGGTAGAGAATATAGTGTGTTTCAAGGCAGGCCTGAGGCCCATTCAGGGTGTCAGCTCAGGCACAGCAGAGGACTCCCAAGGGATTCTTCCTAAAAGACTACTCACAGGGGTTTATGGAAAAGTGGGAGATGGGCATTCACCTGGTACTTTCCAAGTTCCCTTCACTCCTTCCTTTGTGTGGAGGGGACGAGGGGACACTAACGTTTCTAGAGAGAGGGTCCTGCCTCTTCAAAGGTAACACAAGAAGAGGCTCCATCTAGGCCAGCTCCAGGCCTTGCTCCCTTGCCCACCCCCACCCCCACCCCCACCCCCACCCCCCGGACCCAGAGTGTTAGTATTGCTCCTTTCCCAGCTCAGACATGACGATCACATCTTCAAGTGTATTTTGTCACCTTTAACATCCTACAGAGAACCCCGCCGCTGCCTCTGACACACTTCCTGGCACAGGGCTCATACATGAAGAGGCCAACACAGGCTTATTAACTGAAGCACATACTGGTACAGAAAGACATGAGGCAAGTATTATTTTCAAAAGAAAATATCCCAGGTACATGGCACACAGCCAGCGGACAATCTCTGTCTCCTCTCTTGGGCTCTTATGAATAAAAAAGTATGAATTCTGACTGAAGGAGGAAACGTGAGGCTGCATGGTGTACAGTCATCTTGAAGTGTTTTTTGGTTTTTGTTTTTAATTTTTTTAAATCAGGAGTTCCTCTGGGAAGGAGCTCCTTTATTTATTTATTTATTTATTTATTTATTTATTTATTTATCTTTTTAGAGGGGAAGAGAAGGAAAGAAGGAGAGAAATATCAATGTATGGTTGCCTCCCGTGCATCCCCTGCTGGGAACTGGCTTGCACCCCAGGCATGTGCCCTGACTGGGAATTGACCCGCGATCCTTTGGTTCGCAGGCCCGCTCTCAATCTACTGAGCTACACCAGCCAGGGCCGGTCATCTTGAAGTTTTGTCACCACTTCAATTAATCCTGACAGCACCCCATTGCAATTGGTAGTTACAATTGTTGTCCCCATTTTAAAGGTGGTTAAAGTGAGGCAACGTGAGAGGCAGTAGCTCACCAGATTACCCAGGTAAGAAGTGTCAAGCAAAGGGAAGATTTGAATGCCAGAAATCCAGCCCCAGGGCTCTTACTCTCATAAACCCGTCACATCAGACCATGATTACTGGATACTTTTGCTTAGAGTGGGGCTGCATTTGAATTAAAAAATAAAATTTTAGTTTACTGTTAGAAGTTTAAATAAATACTAGCATGGCCGGTACAGGGGCAGGGCAACATTCAGCCAGGTTGCGTGAGTGACTGCTTGCTAGATAACAGTGGAGCACACCCCCTGGGTGTCACAGATGTCCTAGCTATTGTTAATGCAGACCAGGAGACAGACCCTGGTATGTCTCACACTCAGTAGCTGATCCGAAACTGAAAATTCATCATTGAGGACCTAACCAAGAGAAGGGGAGGCCTGCATAATCTCCAGGAGCCATGGTTAAAGTCAGAGAGAGGCTGTGGGATTGCCACCCCTTGGCATTGCTTTAAAAGTGGAGCAGCCAACATCAAAGTCAGAAGTTTTTGCACAGCCACAGGAAACCACCAACAAAACGAAAAGACAACTTACTGAGTGGGGAAAAATATTCTCAAATGATACATTGGATAAGGGGTTGATATCCAAAATATGTGAGGAACACATTCAAACTAACACCAAAAAAAATCGAACAATCCAATCAACAAATGGGCAGAGGACGTGAATAGATATTTCTCCGGAGAGGACCTAGAGATGGCCAACAGGCATATGAAAAGATACTCAACACCACTAGTCATCAGGGAAACGCAAATCAAAACCACAAGGAGAATCAAACCATTCTCACACCTGTCAGAATGGCTATGATCAAAAAGTCAACAAAAAGCAAGTGTTGTCGAGGATATAGAGAAAAGGGGACCCTTGTGCACTTTGGTGGGATTGTAAATTAGTACAGCCACTAAGGAAAACAGTATGGAGGTTCATGAAAAAAATTGAAAATAGACTACCACGTTACCTAGCAATTGCACTTCTGGGCACATATCCGAAGAAATAAAAAACACTGATTTGAAAAGATGTATGCACCCGTACGTTCATTACAGCATTATTTACAATAGGCAAGATATAGAAGCTACCCAGGTGTCCATTGAGAGACGGGTGCATGAAAACGAATGAAATCTTGCCATTTGCAACAACATGGATGGACCTAGAGGGTATTATGCTGAGTGAAGTAAGTCAGACAGAGAAAAACAAAACAAGTGAATAAGCAAAACAAACCAGAAACAGACCCATAGGTATGGAGAACAAGCTGATAGTTGCCAAAGTGGAGGGGGTAGGGAGGCGTGAAATAAAAAAGAAAAGTGAATAAATAAAACAGGGTGGGAGGGGACGGGATCAGATTTCTGAAAACCAGTAGCTGATAATATCCACCATTTATTTCACTCCTACTATGTGCCAGCTCAGGCCTAAGTGTTGTACAACCAATCAAAATAAAGAAAAAAATTAAAAAGAAGTAAGAGGACACTCTAATATATCGCAGCAAAGATATCTCTGCTCCCTCTTCACAAATTGTCCGAAAGTGAGAATGAGAAATGAAACACCAATAATGCTGATCTCAGTATTTGTCAGGAAGGGCTAAGGGTGGCTGAGTGCCCTAGAGGTTCACACCCAGAGAGAAAATGTGCAAGAGCTGACACTGGGCACAGCCAGCTGAACAGAAAGTTCTCTGTGTTTAGTGGATTACACACGCCGAGTAGGAAAACCAGTGACTGCTTGTTTGGAATGACCAGACTGAAGGCCAGAGGAGGGCTATGGGAGTTTCTTTACCCCTGGAGACACACTACCTTTGCGATCAGTCTTCAGGCTTGAAGAATGTCTGTCTGTGAGTCACAAACAGTTTTACTGCTGCCAATGTTTTTAGCCTCTGAAAAGAGGAATGCTACACCAATCCTCATAACAGTACCCCATGCCATATTGACTGTGAATCGGGGAAACTTTCATGCCCCTTTCAAGCATTGTTCTGGCCCTGTGTCCCACACTACACTTCTGTATAGAGCTCAGTCCAGGAAACAAGGATCTAACCCCGGTGACAAAAGCATCCACACATGCACACAGATGCACACAGGGATCTTACCCTGAGGACACACACACACACACACACACACACACACACACAGATTTCCTGTCAGTCATCTTCTTCTAGCTGATTCCTTAGCCATCGCCCACAAACAAAGTGGGTGGGGGCACTTATCCCTTAGGCACAGTCTGAGATGTTCCTAAATCCCATGCATTCAAAGGCCCACAAAAAGGCTTAGTTTCTTTCATAAAACAATGCTGAATGCAGTGGTGTTTGCGATGGTAGACATAGGATAAATCACATATGATACCAAGCATAGGGCCCATTATTAGAAGCAATCGGCAATATCTGGGATAATAACACCCGTGCAGCATCTACAAAGCACATCTTGAAGGGAGAACCATGGAGCCCCCAGTGAGGCCTGTATCACTTTCTTTTTGAAAAAGAATACAATGTTTGTCATTTTTTTAAATATATGTGTATTGATTTTAGAGAGAGAGGAAGGGAAAATGAGAGAGAGAGAGAGAGAGAGAGAGAGAGAGAGAAACGGACATCCAAGGTATGAGAGAAACATGAATCGGTTGCCTCTCAAATGCACCCCCACTGGGATCGAACCCAAAACCTAGGCATGTCCTGACCAGGAATGAAACCCTCTAATTTCTGCTGCACAGGATGTCACTCCACCCACCTAAGTCACACCAGCCAGGGCCAGTTTTTTTTCTCTCCTCAGCAAGCAAACAGGACTATACTTCTAGAATAAGTGAGGGAGGGGGAAAGGAGGAGGCAGCAGGGGCAACAGGTGGAAATTCACCTGACATCCTAGCCAGAGCCCAGACCAGGGAACCCTGAGCTTGCACGGAGGGCCTGCAACTGGAGACTTTGGAGGGGCACGAAGAAGAGGACGCACACTCCACTGTGGTGTCCAGAGCCTGTGCAATGCGAGCGTTCTTGGGCACACTAAGCACTGGGATGGGCTCTACACTTGCACGCTGACATGGATGCCTGACTAAAACTCTGGGGTCCTTGAACTTTCTCAAGGGGTGCATTGGGTTTCTTGCAGAGCGCATCTGACCCAGAATACTGTGCAAACACAGAGCCAAGATCCAGCCCCTTGGTGTCCAGGTAAGCACAGCCTGCTCTGCCCTCAGGGTCCTTGCAGAAACTCAGAGCGAGAAGCCCCCGTAGTTAATCACTTGAGCTTAATTACTAGCCCGTGGCCTGCAGAGGACCAAAGGTTGGATGGACCACGACACCATATCCAATCTTTTCCACAAGGGCCCCGGTGGTTATGTGAGATCTCACACCCCCCACTTTTCCTCCACTGTCGGCCCTTGCCCCCCAAATCAGCTTGCTCAGTTTAACACGGCCCCTTCCTTCAGGGCAGATACACTGCTAAAGTGGGGAGTAGTAAATGGAGCTTTAAATTAGAACCCCGATTCCACCACCCATGCCCATTACCAGCACCCTTCTCCCCACCCCCCTACCCCCCTGCATAGTGCCCCTGTCTAATGGCCACACCCCAGCTGCTTTCCCGCCTAAGCAACTCCCACCCACCACCACTGTTGGAGGATGGTGGTGAGGGGAGGGGTGGGGGAGGGGGAGGAGTGGGGGAGGGGGGCGGGGGGGGGAGGGGAGGGGGGGGAGAGAAAGCCAACAGTAATTATCTAAAGTGGAGCACATAGGCATTGAACTTACCTCAGACGGGTCTTAACCTGCACCAGGCGCCAAAAAGAGGATCAGCCTCCGTTCCCAGCCAGCACGTTTCGGGGAGGCGCTCGACTTCGGCAGCTCTGTAGCCATGGATCCTCCGCCCGTGGTCAGCTACTACGACCCCGGCTTGTACAGCCTATGGGACATTTCCTACGAAGTGGAAATAAGATCTGAATCTGTGCAAAGTGCAGCACCAGAAACCGAAGAGGAAGGCCACATTGAGGAAGGAGATCCGGTCCCCATGGATGACATCGGCTGCAAAGGCGACATCAACCACAAGGGCGACCACAAAGGTGACAACGACCAGAAAGGCAACATCAGCCACGAAGGCGACATGGACCACGATGCCCATGGGAACCATGAAGTCGACGAGAACCACGAGGGTGGAGGTGGCGACCGGGAGCCCGGGCAGCAGCTGGCTGAGGCAGCCCACGTGGCAGCTCCCACGGCTCCGGAGCAAGAGAACCTGCGGCCACGAATCCGTCGCATGAAGTTCAGGCCAGACCAACGGCAGGAGCTGGAAAGCATTTTCAAGGACACTCAATACCCGGACATGATCGCAAGGTAAGTGGCATGCCCCAAGAGGCCCCCAGGTCTCCAAGGGGTTCCGGCTCATTTCTAGGCACTTCTGTCTCTTCCCCGAGCCTTCTCCTTCCCCTTTGAAGCCAAAAAAGCCACCTGTGCTCAGGGTTGGGGGAGGAGAATACCTTCTGCACACTAAGGGAAACATTTTCATACAGTCGTCACGCGAATCAAGTATGGATACTGGTCAGTGGGCTTGTTTTTAAATTGTGGTAAAATATACTTAAGGATAAAATTTGCTATCTTAACCGTTTTTCAGAAGTGTTACAGTTCCGAGGTGTTAAGTACATGCATACTGTGCAGTCAATCCCCAGAGCTCTCTTCATCTTGTAAAACTAATACTGTACACGGTAAACAACTCGTTATACCCTCTCCGCGGAAACCACCTTTCTACTTCGTGTTTCTGTGCATTTCACTACTCTAGGTGCCTCCTGTAAGTGGAGTCATACAGTGCTTTCTTTTTCTTACCAGATTATTTCACTCAGTATAATGCCTTCAAGTTTCTTCCATGTTGTAGCATGTGATGGGATTTCCTTCCTTTTAAAGGATGAATAATATTCCATTGTGTGTAAATACCATATTTTGTTTATCAATTCATTTACTAATGGGCACTTGGGTTGCTTCCATATTGTGGCTGTTTTTTTTGTAATGCTGCTGTGAACATGGGGGTGCAAAATCGGTTGGGAGCCACTGTTTTTCTCCATTTTGTATGTACCCAGAAGTGGAATTGCTGGGTCACATGGTAATTCCGCTCTTCATCTTTTGAGCAACTGCTCTACTGTTTTCCACAGTAGCTAGCACTATTTCACATTCCCACTAGCAGTCTCAAGGATATCAATTTCCCCACATTCTTCCCAACACTTGTTATTTTCTGCTTTTTTGATATTAGTCCTTTTGGTGGATGTGAAGTGGTATCTTATGGTTTTGATGTGCATTCCTCTATTGACAAGTGATGCTGAGCATCTTTCAATGTGCTTTTTCAAGTACTTTCCCATTTGTATTCCCCATAAGACTCATTTATTTATTTTTCCAAAATGTTTATTGTGGCAAATTACAGGAAATGTATAATTTGCCACGTGAACCATTTTTAAGTGTACAGTTCAGGGGTATTAAGTACATTCTTGCTGGGCAGCCATCACCACCATCCATCTCCAGAACTCGTCAGCCTGCAAAACTGAAACTCTATTGTGTAATACACATACAAGTACCTCATACAAGTGGCATCAGGCAGTACCTTTTCAGATTCCCCGTAAGAGCACACAAAGCTTCCAACTTCTCATGTCCTCCCCAACAGTTGTTTGTTTTGTTTTGTTTTGCAGCAGTTATCCTAAGGGGATGAGGTAGTATCAGTGTGGCTTGAACTTTCACTTCCTTCATGATTAATTAGTGATGTTGAGCATCTTTTCATGTGCTCAGCAGCCACTTGTATATCACCTTTGGAGAAATGTCTATTCAAGTCTCTTGCCCATTTTTTAATCTGGATGTTTCCTTATTGTTGAGTTGCAGGGTTCTTAATATGTTCAGGATATAAACTTTTTTTAAATCAGATATGTGATTTGCAAATATTTTCTCCCATCCCGTGGGTTGGCTTTTCACTTGACTGGTTGTGTCCTTCCGATGCACAGAGGCTTTTAAGTTTGATGAGGTCCAATTTATCTATCTTCTCCTTTATTGACTGTGCTGGTGGCCTCTTTGTGTAAATAAAATTTTTGGAGTCCGTGTGAGGAGGATGAGGTACTGCTAAGCAACTATAATGCTGGATCCTTCTTTTATTTAAAATTTTACAATTTGCTCTTTACACTTTTTTTTGCATCAATTTTTACATTTTTAAATAGTTCACTGAAGTTGCTTATCTTGACTTCTGAGTTGTTGATGCCACCTTCAGTTTTGAGGGGAAACGATCTATAAGGCAGGCCTGGCAGGGGAATGAAGGAGAAGTTTGTTTGGAGAGGTTCTTGAGGGGAGAGTGCCAATTTTAAAAGGAGCATAAAATGTATATCCATACACTTCCCTTTATTCACAACTCCAAGTACTAAACCTTTGTGGTTTTCTCCCGTCAGGAAGGACATTGCGAGACGCCTAGGCACGACTGAAGCCAGAGTGCAGGTCAGTAAACTTGAAGGAAGCCATTTGGCAGGGGAGCCATTCTAAAACCCGCTTCAGGGTGTGAACACCTTTGTGCTAGATGTTCACTCTCCAGTTGATGTGTTTTGTTTTCTTTTTTATGTTTGCAGATAAGTTTTGCCCTCCAGAATCCTTGTGGGGAGGGAATGGGATACACAAACTCCAACTTATGGTTATTTCCCATTACCAGAGAATATGGTTTCTTAAATGAAAATTAAAAAAAAAAAAAACTGATTCTCCTATTCTCTGTACAAAATTAAAGATACAATGTTTACAAACATAGGTATTTATGTCTGTAACTATATACATATGTACATGTATATGTGCATCATTGGGGAGAGGGGATAGTTCCTCCCTCCCCTTCTTAGTTCTTCTGGTTGGTCTAAGAAGTGAAATGACACAAGGCAGATTAACAGGAGGGAAAGAAAGAATATAATTCATACATAGGGAGGTCTCACAGAAATGGGACCTGAGGAGATGTCCAAAGCAGGCACTCTCGTGAGAAAGAAGCAACATGTTTGTGAGGAATTGGCTAGACCAAGATGCTTAGGCCTGCGTGCTTGATCCGTGAAGAATCTAGGCAGAGTTTGGGCTCAGTGGAGTACATTAGTAAAGGATTAACAACATTTGTCTATATAGACTTCTTGGCCCTGGATTCCCTACCTCTGGGGATGAGGTTGTCTCCTTATCTCCTGGTGCAGGGAGGGTACCTTTCATATGGGAGATTTATTTCCTGCTTTTAGAGGGACAGAGACAGGAGAGTCAGAGTGTTCCTCTTGCACCAGCTGTTTCACAAGTAAGTTCATTAAAAATAATCCACATGCCACATGAGCATACTTTGGGGCAGCCCGGCCTTGAGACCCATTAGTACCTTCAATAAAGCTCACCTCCTTCCAGCACTGGTATCCTTTAAGGAACACTTCTGAGTGGAGTCATGTTGTGGCTCAGCCTGACTTTGGAAGTATTCAAATTAAGGCACCGAGGAGCATGTTATAAGAGGGTCCAATTCTAATAATTTGTGTAAAGCCAAGCATACGCTCCTAGCTAAATCAGTGAATTTATAAACATTGGTGATGGAGTAATTATCCACAGAACACTGTATAACTAACATGTTTAATTAAGCTGAGCCTCATAGGGGAAGATAGCTTAAATGTTCCATCAACTTCTCCTCCTTCCTTTGTTTGTAAGTATTTGGTAAGGCTCTGTAAAGTGTGGCTGCCCAAAATTTCACTTTTCTAAATAAACCTTTTGATGAATCAACCTGAAAGCATTGGTAGAATAGTCACATGGTGAGATTGGGGGGGGGGGGGACAGTTTACAAGCTTTGGAAGTCTGTCTAAAGAATAAAACAGACAAGGCAAAATTAATAAGAAAGAAGTTTAGAGGAGAATTACATAGAGTCAAAATAGGCCTTTCAGCTACTACACAAATTCAACATTATGAGTCTATGAAATGCATGAGTGAATATTTTCTTGAGGAATTCCTAACATCCAAGGATTTGGATTCCATTTTGGTGGCACTGTTTTGAAGAGGAGAGAGCTTTGTGGAATTTTTTGGGGGTGTGTGTGTGTGGGGGGGGTTGTAGGGGCCCGACAAGCCATCTAAGGAGTCAAGGAGAGGGTTTCTCACCGCGGGCGTGGTGACAGGAACCTGGTTTCTGGCCTCAGGCTGTTCTGGGTCCTGACTGCCTCCCGACTTCTGGTTATCTGATTGTTCCCATACTCAAGAAAGAACATAGTCTTGGCATATGCGTCATGTATCAAGGATGTAACTCTTAAGGTCACTCATTGTTCCTTACCCTTTTGGCATTGTATTTAAAGGCTCCAGCCATCGCAATAAACTCGCCTTTACCACCAGAGTAACTGGCCCTCTCCATCATTCGTCCCTCGCTCCGACTCACGACTACCCCTGCTGCAGTGGGGCTGCGGCAGGGGGTGGCCCTTATTTCAGTCCTCATGGACTTGTATCCATGTTATTTTCAAATACTTTTTTTTTTACTCTTGCAGGCTGTGATGACTAATTAATAGGTCGTGGGATCAAAAGGTGACCAAAAAACTATCAGTTATATCAAAGTGATATTTCCCCAAAGGACATGAAAGGAACACACATGGGTTTATTAGCTTTGCTACAGAGTGCATGTGTGAGTGCAGCGATGGAAATGGACTGCAGATCGAGTGGTGGACTGCTGAAAAGCAGCCCAACAAAGTAGATCATTGAGAAGTGGCATCCTAACACCATAGACAGGGCTCACAGGCCTGGCTCAGGCTTGCTAGGCATATGCAAAGAAAAGAGAAAACCTAAGGTTTGGTGAGCTGCTTTTCCCCTTCCCTGTGTGTCCATGGTGCTCTCTCAGTGGCATTGGGAAACAAGTCAGTGGAAAAACTTAGTGTTCTCACCTATTTCCAAACCCTATGGCATAAATTTCTACAAGAAGCTCAGTACATGGTTTTTCTCCTTTCTTTTGCCAACAGAACAGTTTTGTGAAACAGGTGCTGGTAATACAGACCCATTACCAGCCCATTCCTCAGCTAGCTGTGGGCTTTGGTTATGCTTATGGAGATTTGACCACTGGTGTATTTGGATCCCCCCAAAGCACGTTTACACTATGTATTCATGCGGCAGAAAGAGCACAGATCCTAAGAGGGGAGGGCAAAAATGAGGTCTCAGGCAGGGAGGGAGAGATGGCCTTTTGTGTCACTTAAAAAATGGAGTTCGGAAGCTTAAAGGATTCAAATACAATGTAAACCCTCACTGAGAAGAGAGTGAAATCTAACAGACTGTCTTGTTGGTTTGCAGAAATAGTTGGCAGATATTAAGGGAGGAAAGATGTTATGATCTCTTACCCTTGCAGTTGTATCTTCCTGAAATGCATGTTTCACCTTTTGCATTATGAGTAAGGCATGGGATTGGGACTCCTGGTTGAGTAGCAGCACGTAGGGTGGGTAACCTGTCATACTGGACAGCAGCGGCTCCAGGCCAGGATCCTGGAACAATAACCAGAGCAGGGTGAGCTGACCTGGTCCTGAGCCCAGGAACGTCTGTACAGTGGGGCGGGGTGGAGCATGAGGAATTGACAACGGTTGCAATGGCATGCCTGTTTCCCCTAAACTTTTGGGTGCCCCAAATTTTTTTGAGAGTTTTAGTCAAGTGGGGGTTGGTCGAGTTGGACTCAGCCCTCCTGTGTAGGCCGTCTCCGGGGATTTCATCAACTCTCATGGCCCAGTAGACAAGCCACAGACTCCGTGGGACCCCATGACCACTCCTTCCTAGCTAGAGCACCTTTTTAACTCTCAAGAGGTTTCCAGGTGACTTTGAAACCTTAGACTTCCTTGAAGGAAAGCTTCTGCCTAAAAATCCAGTATCTTCCTTCCTATTAATCATTTACTCCTGGCGGAAGATAGGATTTTCAAATTGGGAGCCCTTACATTCGGTATGATTTGACGTAGGGCCACTAATTACCACGCCCCAATTTCCCCACCAACAACATGACACTGTCCCTAGTGAGGAGAAGGCAGAATCTGGATAATCGGCTGATAGTCAGCTGTCAGGACACAGACATTTCTTTATCCTGTTACCAAGCGGTGGTGCAACTCAAGCTACACCTGCATCCGACACCTGACTGAAACCATTAGAACATTAAAATGGGGAGGAATGAGCCTATTCCAGAACTTGGCATGTAACGGGTGCTCACTAAAGGTGAGCTGCAGGGAGGGGGTGGTGTTAACTTTCCTTAGGCATTTTAGCAATAAGTAAATAGCTTCCGATGCAGTTTTAAGTCTCAAAGTCATATAATGTTACATGTTGAGGTTTATTTTACGATCACACCAACTGTTCGATTTAGTGACCAATTGTTTTCCGCTCTGACCACAGGTTTGGTTTAAGAATAGGAGGGCCAAGGATTGGAGAAATAAGAGACAACTGATGCTGAGGGATGCACCACCTGCTACCCTGGACCACCTGTACTTGATGGTGTTGGCGAAGCCCTAGAATGCCTTCCTTGTTCACGAGCCAGATTGGGTGCCACTGGCCCTAGGCCGCCCAGGCTCCCCTTACCTCCTCTGCACTTGTGTTATCAATAAAGAGGTAAATTGTCAATATGTCTTTGCGTGCCACCTGCGACAAGTAGGGTATGTGTGCCTGGACGTTGTTAAGAAAACGCCATTTTGAACAGAATGACAAGGAGGCTTCCTTTCGTGAGATGACCTCCCTGAGTCACTATCAGTGGGCCCTGCACATCACAGAAATTTCCCGAGTGCCCACAGCGAGCTTGCACTGACCCTTCTATTCTCCCCGCTCCCCACAATAACCCCATCCTCATCCTCACCCTGTCCCTTCAGGACCACAGATACATGCCAGACTGGGCAAGGAGAGTCCCTAGTGAGAGAAGAGTGTGTTTCCGGACAGGGGTGCGTTCCATTTACGCTGACAAGTTCAGGCTGAACACTCGGAGGGAATCTTCCTAGCAGGCCTCTCTAGGGCTTTATGGGAAGGTGACCATCAAACACTCGTCCAAGGTGCTCCAAATTCTGTTCACCGCCCTCCCTTTTTGTGGAGGCGATTGGGGAATATTCTGGCCCACAGGTTCTGCTGCTTCAAAACGAAAAATGAGAGGAGATTCCAGCAAGGCCACAAAGAGGCTCTTTTCATCTTTCTCCCTTTCCCTCACCAGCCCAGGAATGCGTATTACGCTCCATTCTCAGCTCAGAAGCTGCCTGTGACGCCTCCAAATGTATCTGGTCACCCCCCAACATCCTTGAGAGAAGCCCAGATCATGCTGCAGAGCACTAACAGGGGAACTTTTGGTGTAATGCTGCTCAAAGCCAGCGAAAGGAGATGGTCTCCTGAGCACTGTTCCAGAAGAATCGGTCATTGGAAAGAAGTCGTTGTACCTTTGCTTCACTCCCGCTGTCTTCTTTGTGTGAAGCTGCCAAGGTAGAAAATAAAGTGAGTTCAGCAGAGTGGAGTGAAGTGGCCAGGCCCACTTTTTAAAACCACTGAACCCTTGTTTCTGAGTAATTGTTAGCAATGTGAGGCTCCTTTAGTGTGGAGTTTTATGTTAAAAGCGATTAATTGTGGACACCACAGTCATATGAAGCCATTGCAATGACAAGAGAAGGTGCGATGGTGACATCAGACTTTCCGCTCTGACGGGAGTTAATCAAAGATCAGTGATCTCGGTGCTTCTACATTCCCAGTGTGAAGGGAAGGCTCTGTTTTCTTGGCCACGGTGTCCGCTACACTCTTTGCCACGGTGTCCGCTAATTTTTATCCCTTTCTCTCCCGACCTTTCTGACCTGTGGGCGTCCAGCGTCCCCAAAGGGGGGGCGTCCATGTGTGATTTCAGGCTTCTGCAGAGAGGAAGGTGTTGTTACTACCCGGAGACCCCAGGCCTTGTTGGGAGTGGGGGAAATTCAAGATCATTCTCACGTGTGCTCATTTGCATTCTCACCAGGTGACTTTGAAACAAAAATTTCTTATTTCCTAGGGTTGACCACTTTCCTTCTTATTTAAACATGAGGTTTCTCAAGGCTGTAAGTACCCTCAGGACTACAGGGGCTATACAAATAAACTCAAGGACACTGTCAGGCCCAGCCCCAATCCCTTCTCTGATCTGGCCGCAGCTGAAAGGACCACATTCAGCCTTCCCAACCTGAGACTCAAAGCAAGGGAATACTCAGCACAAATCCCTCAGGTAACCTGCACACCCAGTCTGACACACACTAATGGAGAACATTCTTTGTTCATGCTCAGGCTGCCTGAAAGCGGGCGGGGGTGGGGTGGGGAGGGAATATATTTCCTGTAAGTGGATGGTGTCTTTGTCATATACACCACTTTGTTAAACGTCTCTATGTCTTTCTGGTGCCACACGTATTAAGGCCGAGTGGTCATGTGGGGCATAAGAAATATGCAAAGCAGTGCTATGTATGATAATTTAGCCTTTAGCCTAGGTTTGCAAAGAGAGATGGATTGTAAAATGAATCCCCTAAATGAACCAATGCCCCCAAAGAAGTTCTTTCTTTCTTTTGTTCAAACTTATTTATTTATTTTTACAGAGAGGGCAAGGGAGGGAGAAAGAGAGGGAGAGAAACACTGATGTGTGAGAGATACATCAATCCAATCAGTTGCCTCTCACGCACACCCAACCTGGGACGTGGCCCGCATCCCAGGCAAGTGCCCTGTCTGGGAATCGAACTGGCGACCCCTCAGTTCACAGGCTGGCCCTCAATCCACTGAGTCACACCAGCCGGGGCAGAAATTTTTTCTTAATGTTCACTTCACATATCCTGAAAGCATAGATCACAAATTAATTGTGCTTATATGAGGAAATAACTTCAATTCACGAAATACCTTTAGAAACTGACAACTGACAAATACGTTGACCTTAGCAAGGTTGCCTTTTTAAATGTTAATTTTGCCTGAAAAGTTAGAAGCACAATCTTGTAAGGAGTTCAGTAGATTCAGCATAGTGTTAGTAGTCTAGTAGTTCTGGATGTAGCCTCGCCTTCTAGCGCTTTTCACAATAAAGAACACATGTCAGTGAACTTTCAGATATTAAGGTTGAAGGTCAAATTAAGTAGAAGGAAGGCATGAGCTACATGTTTGGGGGAAACTTTAAAAAAAACTAGGTTTATGTAAGCTGCATCTTAATTCAGACCCACATCATATAATTAGAACATTGGAGACCTGACTTGGAAGTGCCTGACAATCAAAATTCCAAGCAACTATTTTGTCTGCCAAGTGCTTTGAACAAAAGGCAGTGAGAAAGGAAAGGGCCAGAAACAAGTCTTTTTTTCTTTTTTCTTTTTAAGATTTTATTTATTTGTCTTTAGAGGGGAAGGGAAGGAGAGAGGGAGAGAAATATCAATGTATGGTTGCCTCTCGTGCGTCCCCTGCTGGGAACTGGCCTGCAACCCAGGCACGTGCCCTGACTGGGAATCGAACCGTCATCCTTTGGTTTGCAGGCCCGTGCTCAATCCACTGAGGTACACCAGCCAGGGCCAGAAACAAGTCTTTATTGGGCAATATAAGATGCGGTCCCTTGAAATAGATGTGAAAAGTGACTTTTTTAAATAAAGGGAAGAGTTCCTATGAATGAATTCAAAACAGGGGAGTGAAGTCCTGAGTTGTTTTAAAAAGGAACATAAATACATTTGCCTGGACTCTGATCAGGTGGTGTGGTGCTGACCATTGGGTGCACTCTGAGCACAAATATGGAAGTACTGTTTTGCCACACGGTCATTTGGGGCTGGTGTGACACCTCCAGGAAATGTTGGAGTCCTGGAAGTGAAATAATGAAGATAAAATAGAGCCCGTCACTGGCCTTCCCGATTGATAAATTCATCTTGGCCTCATGCGACTTCCCACAGCCCGGAGTATAGACCCGGGGTTCTCAAAAACTCGAGTGGACATCTCCCAGTCAGTTGCTGTGGTGGCATAACCTTCAACCTAAGAATGCTGCATGGCAGAACTTTTGTTTCCCATTTAAGACTTGCCTTACACTCCCTCCTCTCACTAAGCCAAGGCAGTAGGGTGTTCCAGTGAGAGCGAATCTTTGCCTCAGCCACCTCCTCTTAGCAGACACACACTTACTTTCTTTTGTGGAACTCTCACACAAGATCACCTTCTTCTGGCAAGTGAGGCAAATGTGGCGTGGCCTGGTAGTACAAGGGTGAAAATCACAGAGAACCAGTGTCATTATTTTATGCTGCTCTTCCAAGCAGAGTTCCTCTTTTTCTTCTGGAGAATGCTGTGGCTAAAGGAAGAAACCACTACAGTCTCTCCGTACTGTGGGGACTTTTGTGGGTATCCAGTTCATTCCCTTCATATCACAGATGAGGGGACACAAGCCCAGGGCTGCGGTGGGTTGGCCTACAAGAGAGAGCATGCAGACTTTGTTCCAGAGAAGGCCAGCCTCTAGGTGGCCATGTTCTCCCCTGGCCCAGAGTCACCTGGGTATGGGCACTGGACACCCAGGTTCAGCTCTGCAACACTTACCACCTCCATCCTGCAGAGAACTCTTTCTTTCAATGGGGTGTTAACTCGAGTTTTCTCACTCAGCCTCAGCACCAAGCCACTGCCCTGCCCCATCCCCCAGGCATTCAGCATGCTGGCATTCACTCTTCCTCAGCAAACATCAGAGCTTTGGGAGAGTGATGCAGTTTGTACTCATCCCACGAAAGGCCAGGCCGAGTGTGAGCTCACTACATTTCCTCCCATCTACTTGCAAAGCCAAGCCTGTCACCTGACAGCACAGCTCAGGAACAACAACCTCCTCTGCACATGTGACGAACTAACTTTTGTAGGAAAGCAGGCTGATGGCTTGGGAACCTTCATTATGCCAGTAGGAATGCAAAAGCCTGTCTGGAAGCACATTTTTTTTTTTGGTTTGTTTTCACAAATGAAGGGACACAAGTGATTTAAAAGGCGGTGTCCAGGCACAGGGGGCATGGTGGTATTCAGGCACAGGTAGCATAATGGTAGACCTGGCTCCCCCCAAATCTCAGCCCCCAGACAAAATGGGGTCCTGTATGAAAACTGCAGAGCTGGAACATGATTTTCTCTTTCAGGCCCAAGAGTCTTGGTTTGGGGTGGGGGTGGGGGTGGAGGCAAGCAGAGTCCAAGGAAGAGTCTCTGTCCCCATTCTGTCTGAACGTTGTAGAAAAAGGAGTGAAGCAAAAGATATTTTGAAATCCGAAGTGGAAAAAGAACTTGCGGAGACCTAGGAGAAGAAAGAGATCCACGTCAATGACTGTGCACACACCCTTTGTCCCCATAAAACTAGGTATAGGTATGGGGATATGGGTGGTAAACTCGATTGGGAGGTAGAGGAGGTGGCTTTTATAAAGCAAGATACAGAGAAAGGAAAAACTCAGGGTCATATGCAAACGAGTCCTTAACATCTTCCACAGGTCCCATGGCAGGGTCAAGCAACAGAACTGTCTTTTTCTCGGGCCTACGTTCTATTTCACTCCAATGGTCACTTTAAGGGTTTTGTGGATTGAAATTGATTGATTGACCAGGATTGAAATACTCACAAGGAAGGAGGGAATGTTAAGACAGGGAGTGTGGTCTCAAAATGTGATTGTTTCTGGCCCAGTCCCCAGTCCCAACACCCCAAGAGATATCCGGGTTTCACCTCATCATTCTCGCCAGAAGAAATTTGCAAGGACATCACATGAGTTTCATAGACCCACCCACTCCCATCAAAACCTCTACTCCAACAGGTGTTCAGACAGAAATACTGCAAGGTGCTAATTTAGTCCTTGCATATTCTGTTTAATTGAGGACTTGCTTTAGCCCCTTGCAATATTTCTGGATAAAATTAAACAGATTAAAATTTTGGACGGTAATGAGGGATTTTTTTGTGTGTGTTTTCTTTTACCTGTACCATTTAAATGAACTCCCCTTTCTCCTCATTGTGGCCTTTTTTAACTTAGTTTTTATCCTCACCTGAGGACTTCTTTTTTCATTGCCTTTTGAGAGAGAGGAAGGGAGAGATGTAAATATTGATACGATAGTGTAGTGTCAATTGGTTGCCTCCCACATGCGCTCACATCGGGATCCGCGCCTTACCTGGGATCATACACATCCGGACCAGTGGTTGAACCCACGACCTAGGTATGTGCCCTGACTGGGAATCAAACCTACAACCTTCTGGTGATGGGGACGATTTTCCACCCAACTGAGCCACACTGGCCAGGTACATTGTGTGTGTCCTTTTTTGTTTGATTCATTTGTGCTTTCGCTTATTCTGTCTTAGAGTTTAAGGCCATATATAACATGTCATATGCGTACAGTGGAATAAGAAAAAAAAAGTTAACTGTGGATTAAGCTGTCCTTTTTTTAAAGAGAAAGTGATCTTTTCCCTGGGTGAATGGTAAGCAGCCTGTAAACACAGTATTGTCAGAATCTAGAAGTCTTGCACTTTGGAAGGCAAGACAAGAGCAGACCATATAAATATGGTCAGAATTTCTGCAGGCTTAAATCCAAAGTTTTTAAGCTGCCCGTCTAAGCTGAAATCTAAGACCATTTTGCCCTTTTTCTCCTTTGCCCAAAATGTCATATATATCCAATATTGCCTTACCGTCTTTGCAATTTTCATGCTAATGTGAATCCCCCGTGCACATGCATTAAAAGTTTGATTTTCTCCTGTGAATTTGTTTGATTACTGACCCAGCCTAGAAGAACTTAGAAGCTGGGATAAAAAGTACTAAAGCTTTTTACCCCCACCAAGGGTAAAATTGCATATTTTTTTCCTTAAATCATGCCTGAGCTATTTAACCATCATGTCTGGGAGACTTGTTGAATCACTGTTGTTCCTGGCTCCGCATGGTGAAGCGTGAACTGGATTCCACCCTTACCTGTGTCTTTACTTGCGGCCCCCTGGGCTCAAGCCTCTCAGAGCTGTTCTCTGCAGCCAAATTCTCTGGGCAAGAATCTTTCAGAGGAGAACCTTACATACATTCTTTATCCTCACTAGCATTGGGAAAAGTTACTTGCTTTTATTCTACTTGATGGCAACAGAAAATGCAATGTGGTAATTACCATTGATTTTTCAGATGTTTCATGTTCTAGTTCAAGCCTCGCCTATTGTAAGAAATGATTAATTGGATTTTTATCACATCGCATGGTTGTGAGTCACTTTTAAATGCATGGAAGCACAAGTGTATAGGTGTATGCCTGTGCATGGGTGAATTTAGTACGTGTGTATATTGTTGGGGCCAAAACCAAATTCTTGGGACAGGGAGGGAGTCTAACGAAGAGACTTGCTCAGATCCTCCCCATCTGCCGAACTTAATTCACTCATGCTTAAGTGAATATACTAAGGCTCCCTTCCTGAAGCAGGGTTTTCTTTCTTTAAAAAAAATTTTTTTTAATCCTCACCCGAGAATATTTTTTCACTGGGGGTATGAGGGGGAGAGAGAGGGAGAGGGAGAGGCAGAGGGAGAGAGACAAACAGCAACTGGTTGCATTCTTGTACGCGCCCCAACTGTGGATAGAACCCTCAACCTGGGCATGTGCCCTGGCCGGCCAGGGCTGAGGTGGGGGTTTTCCATTGAGTCTTCTGTTTCTCTTTTTAAAAGCTTAAAGTTACCAGTATCCCAAAAGGCACATATTGGAGTGGCAAACTCTGGTTTCCCTCAACATGTATGAGTATTTTGTGGTTTCTCAATTCAATTGCAGACACCTTGCAGTTTATAGGTTTCTTACCCCCCAAAGCAATGCAGGGTACATAACAGGGGTTGAATAAGGACTTGCTGATTGGTTAGCAAATATAGATGAAGGGCGATGGCCTTGACCAAGGCCAATGCGCCTGGGGACTTGAACTAGCTGAGCATGTTCAGGGGTGGCTCCATTCTCTTATTTTCATCCCAGCCCATCTGGAAGTCCTGGGTGACAAACTCTGAGGTGGCAAAAATCTTTCCAGAAAGGGTCTGGCATTTGCTTGGTGGTCTTAGACGTGGGCTGAGAAACAGATCAGCAACCTGCTCTCCTCTCTGTCTGAAACTGTCTGTAGAGTTTCTCTGGAAATCTTCTCTGAGTTGCAAAAACTCTTTGCTCCTGTTTCTTTGTCCTTCGCACTTACCCTTTTCCTCCCTCTCATTTGTGTGTGCACACGTGTATGTGTGTGGAATTGTATAACTCAGTGTTCATGTACTGTAAACAAGGGCCAAAGTATAACCAAGTCACGCAGAGAAAGAAAACACATGAGTTAAAATGACATACGAGTGTATTCTGGAACAAGCCAAATAGCACAGCAATAATATGAGAGTTCAAAGGTGGTAGAAATTGCATTCAATACAAACCTGAAAACATACGTGGAAGAGATGGACATCAAGAGGAATGTTGAAGTAAGGGTGGGAGTTCTTACTGGCCTTCCCCAAGTAAATACTTCCCCCTAGATAACAAAGTTAACACATTATCACTGTGACTCCTGTAGAAAGTATGAAGGAGTCAAAAATAAAATGAATTACACTGAGCTATAACCTTGTCTAACTAACATCCAAGGGTGATAACGAAAACTATTTTCTGTTTGTTATCCCGTAATTTCCTTTACAAGTACTGTATTCCACATGCCATCTGATATGCTATATCTATGTGATCTAACATTTCATCACAAACATTTCCTACATTTTAATACATCTTTTTAAAGTCTTGATTAAATGCTTGTATAGTACTGTACCAATGTGTGAGGTTTTGTTCTATGCCACCAAGCAATTCTCCAGTTCTCAGTGGTTGCTTGTAACAGAACAAATGACGGTTTGCCTGCCTGCTGCAACAAAAGCCCGTGTCGTGAGGTAGGTGATGGTGCAATAGGAAAGAGGTTTTATTCAAGGGCCGTGTGACCTGGGAGAACGGTGGACTCCCATCTCAAAGACCATCCCTCCTTCCTGCTCAAGCTTGCAGTTCTTATAGAGATAGGGAGGGGAGAGCTTTCTTCTATCCAAGTATCTTGCTAGCTTTTGGCACTTCCAGGCCCAATCCCTTCACCCTTCTAGCCTTTGGTGCCACTCACTGTAAGAACCTCTCCTTGCCACCATCTTGGCCAATGGGGGAGATTCCCCAGCACCCCAACTGACTGTCGACTGTAACATGCTGACTGAGCGTCCCAAAATTTAACTAAATTCCGACATTATCAAGTGTCAGATCACACAGGTTAGAGTCTCAGTTTCACATGACTGTCCCCCTCACTTCAGATGCCAATCACAAGTCCAGATTATTACCTGTCCTTCTGACCAACTGGCTATACATGGAAGTTCCCACAACCCCCTCTTCAGATTTGACTAATTTGCTAAAGGGGCTCACAGAATTCAGAGGAACATTTACTTACATGTACCCAGTTATTGTAAAGGATACTATAGAGGACACGGGTAAACAACAAAGTCAACACATGCGTAGGGTAAATCATGTGGGAAGGGGTAACTTTTGATGCTCTCTCTGGACATGCAAATCCCCCCACACCCCCATGTGTTTGCCAACCTGGGGGCTCAACAAATCTCGTTGTTCAAGAGGGTTTTAAAAAATGATGAATTAATTTTTTATTGCAGTAACATTGGTTAATAACATTGTATAAATTTCAGGTATACCAGAATTCGATATCTGTACACTCCACTGTGTGCTCACCACCAAACGTCTAGTTTCCACCTGTTATCATATATTTGACCTCCCTTTACCCATTTCACCCTCCCCGTCCCCCTTCTCCTCTGGCAACCCCATCCTGTTGTCTATATCTATGAGTTCGTTTTTGTTTTGTTAGTTCATTTGTAACTTCTTTGTTTTGTATTCCACCTATGAGTGAAATTATATGGTTTTTGTCCTGTTCCTTCTGACTTCTTTCACTTAGCATAATACTTCAAGGTCCATCCATGTTGTGGCAAATGGCCATGTTTCAGCTTTTTATGGCTGAGTAATATTCCATTATATATGTTCCATGTCTTCTTTAATCATTCATCCACTGATGGGTTGCTTTAGAGCTTCATCTGCAGTGTCCCCACTGCCCCTTCCCAGGGAGCCTGAAAGTTCCAACCCTCTAATCACTTGCTCTTTCTGGTGGCCAGCCCAATCCTGAGGCCATCTAGGGGTACCACCCCAAGTTATCTCCATAGCATAAACTCAAAAAGGGCTCCCAATGAATGACGAAAGACACTCGCAGTGTTATGGGAGAAACTCCCAGAAACTCAGTTCTTCCTGCCGACGCAATAAAGAGTTACAGGCCAGCGAGCCTACTAGCACGCAAGCAAAGTTTATTAATACTAAGTTCTAATAGGAAAGCACAAGCAAGGGTGGCTAGAGCAAGGGTGACCAGAGGCCAGGTGGCTAGAAGCCAGGTGGCCAGCAGGGAAGTGGCCAGGAGCCCCCTGGGCTGAGGCCGGGTGGCCAGGGATCTCCTGTGTGACAAGAGAGCCACAGGGCCAAGAGACGAGGCCAAGAGAGAGAGTCCTTTATTTGGTGGGGTGGGGTGGGGTGGGTGGGGGTGAAGAAGTTACATTTTGAGTGGCAGGTAAAGGTGGTGCCAGCCTTCTGGGGGGAGACGTGACTACCCAAACTTAGGTATGGGTGGGGGTCTCTTAGCCCGAATCCTTATCTTGCTCCAGACTCTATTTGTTCACGTTGCAGACATGACCGGAGGCAGGCAGTTAACCAAAGTTGTTTTAGGGGCTTTTCTTTGGGCACTGTAGACCCCTCCCCTTCCCCCTGCCAGGCCTTGGGATGAAGACACAG
>PVKM010022508.1:0-21787 GCA_004027735.1 Carollia perspicillata
AGGGGGTAAGGAGTGCAGGAAGAGGGAAAGAGGTCCTGGGGTACCAGCATCACGCCCACTAGATGCTCGCACCAGAACCTATCACCCCGGGACAGTGGGAGATTTCTCAGGCTGACTTTCCATGTGCAAACCACGGGCCCTAGAGCATCCCAGCATCATTCTACTACATGCTACAGAAGCCCCTGGACACTTCCTAAGGCATTATGTGGGTGGTCCAGCCACACTTCTATTTCTTCACAGATACTGTCCCCTTCGCCTAGAATGCAATTCTCTACATTCAGAGTTGGCAAATTTCTACTATCCTTGAATGTGCATTTCAAATGTGAGTTTCTCTTTGAAGCCTTTACTGAAATCTCCAGAGTAGAGAGATTGCAGAGCTCTTTACACAGCTCCCCTGTAGCACACATCACACTGAGCCTCAGTAAACCAAAGATCTCTGTCCCTTTGCCCCTGCTGCGAGATGCTTTCAGACTAAGGAGACAAATCTCAGCTTTGCTGTGTAACAGCTATGTGACTATGGACAAGTCACAACCTCTGATGGCCAGGTCTCCTGTTCAGCAGAAGGTTGCAGTCTCACCTTTTCTCCAGGACTGCTGTGAGGGTGGAAATGGGCTAACCCCTATACGTCACCAATCATGTGACCTGGTGCACAGCATGAACTTAGCAAGCAGAAGCTCTTGTTACAGTCAAAATCACAGAATAGTTGCTCATTAAATCCTGGACAGGTACATGAGCTTTTAAATCAAAGCAACAAAGAATGGTGATTCCTCAAAATGAAATAGGAGTTATGTTCATGACCTAGAGTAGGTTGGATGGTGGCCCACAAAAAGACAGGTCCAAGTCCTAACCCCCAGTCCCTGTGAATGTGACCTGATTTGGAAAGAGTCTTTGCAGATGTAACTAAGTTAAAGATCTCTAGATGAGAGCATCCAGGATTTAGGGTAGACCCTACAATTGAGAACTTCAAGGACATATGTCCTCATAAGAGACAGAAGAGGAGAGACGCACAGACAAGGGAAGAGGCTCTATGAACACACAGACAGAGGCTGGAGTGATGTGGCCCCAAGACAAGGAAGTCAGGAGTCACAGGAGCTGGAAGAAGCAGGCAGGATCCTCCCCTAGAGCCTCCAGGGGGAGCACAGCCCTGCTGGTGCCTTGATTTGTGTCTTCTTGTCTCCAGGACTGTGAGAGAATACATGTCTGCTGTTGTCAATGACCTGGTTTGAGTAATTTGTCATCGCAGCCACAGGAAGTGAACACACCCGTTAAATGCAAAGCCTACCAATGGTCCTTCTGGTCAGGGAATGGAGCACATATCTAATACTTAGAGTGTAGTCAGACTGTCCTAAATCTACCACATAACTTCACGCTATGACTTCATGGTATGGTATATCTGGGGTCTTAGGGGTCTTAGGGGTCTTGAGAATTTTACATTTTCAAGAGAGAGCTCAGTCTTCAGGAAGCCTTGTCAACTACGAATTCCATTCACACTGGCTGTCAACTCACTCTCCATGGTAGTGGTGCTTCCTCCCAGTGGTTTGGGTAAATGTCCCATGGCTGGGGGATGAGACCACCCCTGGGAGTCCCCAGTCACCAAGGCCATTGTATGTCCCAGTGGCTCTCACATGCAGCATGCTTCAGAGCAGGCAGAGGGGGGTGGGGAAACCCATTCTTCCTTCAGTGGGAAAACTGGGGAGAAATCAAGGGGGAAGGAAGCATTGTCATTAGCCATTGTCTCAGAGACTCTGAAGGGGAAGGCTGCTATAGAACCCTGCAGGTAAGTCCACTAACTTTACTGGGATTTTAGCTACATGGACCTTTAGTTGGTAGAATGGTGTTTGGGTTGTAGATGGGCTCAGTGGCTTTGTGTTTCCCAGAATACCGGTGTGAGCTGCAGGAGGAATGGAACTCCTCCTGAAGTGAGCCAGGTCCCCAGTAGGGGCACATGAGAGGCAGCCACACACTGATGTTTCCCTCCCTCCCTTCCCCTCTGTCTTAAAAACAAATCACTGAAGCAGAATCCAGCCTCTCACAACAATGTCAGCTGGTACACGGCTATAGATGGGATCCCAGAACACTCACCCAGCTGGGGAAGCCTGTACTACAACAGGGGGCCTGCCCTCAGAGGATAACCTATTTATTTGCATATATATACACACATAGAGATATCTGTCTATTTATCTAATCTATATCTACCTATGCATCCATCTGTACACATACAGATGTTGACAACAGTTCAGTTTGATGTAATTATGCATAAGTATTCTTTTCCCCCTTAATAGGATACACACACACACACACACACACACACACACACACACACACACACACCTGAGAGAGAGAGAGAATGAATTGTATGGCTTTGGTAACAAGGCAATACCTTATGATTATAGTATTAAAAAGAAAGAACAAAACAAACACAAAAACCTCTCTGAAGTGATGGCTATGGAATCAGATCTCTACTCTTTCTCTTTTTGCCCCTTCTAAGTTGTATTATGGGCCTAAGGTATTAGGCTGAGGGTCATGGAAGCCAGAAAACATCTGTATAAAGCAAAGCAGACATTTGCTGGGCACGTCCCGTGAGGCAGCCTGAGCGCGCCCGCAGTGCCAGCAGGGGCCCCACGGAACCAAGCCTCCCGGGACTCTGCTGCTGTCCCCCCACTTATATCTCAGCAAGTCTCCCGCCAACCTCCAGACTGCAGGTGAGAAACCCGAGGCTCAGAGGGGGTTCACCTGTCATTCCACAGATTCTCTGAGGGCCCTTTAGCTGGTGGGGAGGAACCACAGACAAAAGCTACAAAGATGCCCTCTTTGAGGAGCTTACATTCTAGATGAGAGTTTGGATTGTAAACAAGATCAATAGAGATAAGTGCTTTAAGAAAAAATGAAGTAAGAAGGGGGACAGAGCACTCTGGGGTGAGGGTGTCGGCTCAGTTCTAAGTGAGGTGGCCTGAGGAGGTCCCCTCTGAAGGGACTAAGGAGAAGCAGCAGGATATGCTGGGGCAGAGCAATCCACACGGATGAACTAGCAAGTGCAAAGGTCCTGAGGCAGGGGCACGAGGGATGGGTATTCTTGTCTGAAATATTTAAAAAACACTGAAAGTAATTTTTGCGGACAGATGGACATTTTTCTCTTTTCTGCTCTATGGATGCTCAAGGCAGTGAATTACTATTTAAAATACTGAGGCGGTACTTTGAGATCAACGACGCATCCATAAACTTTACAAGAGCAGAGACCACACCTGCCTTCTACATGTCCCACAGTTATTTTGGGGGGTAGTGAACAAATGTAGACATAGTGGTGATTTTTGTAGGACTGTAACATATATTCATTCTTTCAAAGAAAAGAAAAAGCATGTTTCTTTTAATGCCAGCTGAAATACAATCTGCCCAAATTTCATTATAGATATAAAAATCAAAGGCTAGGATTTTAACAACATGAAAGCATTTTAAAAGTAAACAGAATAAGTGGCGCCATTTAAGGAGGATGTGCTTTTCTTTCTTTTATAAATATTGACTCCCACAGACAGAGACCGTTACCTGCAGGGAGGCTAAGTGTTAATATCCAGCCCAGCGACCCACGCAAGTGTGTGGCAGCTCTCAAACTTCTTGCCTCCGTCAACTCCGACATCCGGGAGTTTTAATAAGGAAGTGTAAAAGAAATGGTGAAGTAATGACATGGGGAGAAATGAAAACTGGGTGGTGCGTGGATCTTCCATTTAGGACCTTCCTGGGTCCATTTCCCAAGCTATCCGTTCTGCCTCTCTAAATTGTTCGCATCTGCCATCTGCTTTCCATTCCCAATACCTCTCCTGCAGCTCAGGGGACAAAAAACAGCCTCTGTGGATTCTCCGAGTCCCATCTCACCCTTTCAAGATCATTTTCATTACAATTATATTTCTAACATTTCACTCTGATCACTTGGCTACTCTGCTCCAAATCCTTCCGTGGCTCCCTATTACTACCAGGATACTCTGGACTAAAGTAATAGTTTAGACTATTAAGTAATAGTCTAAATTCTGTAGAGTGGCACTAAAGGCCCTTGGAAATTTATCCCTCTTTGCTTTAATTTCCTGCCACGCCTCCCCTCATTCATTATCTACTAGGAATACCTAATCACTGGCTATGTTCTCTCAAATGCGCCAGGTTCTCTCCACCTCTATGCCTTTGCCTGGAACAGCCTGTAGCAATGTGTCCCCAGGTGAGGCCTACTCGTTGTCTAAGTCTCAGTTCCCACGTTACTCCTCTATGAAGCCCGCCCTGATTTTTCCATGTTTAGTTGGGAGGCCACTTTTCTACCTTCACACTGTGCCTTACGCGTGCCTATGTTTAATGGAATATCCACCTTATTGCAATGGCGCATTTGGTTCCTGGTTAGCCTGTGGGCTTCTCAAGGGCTGTGTCTTTAGGCACATCAATATAGTTCCTGGACATCATAGGTGCCTAATAGGTAATCATGATTGTAATGAATGATGGAGTATAAAGTCAGTCCTAGGAGGGCTCTTGCTTGGTGATTCACAGCCCCCCAGAGCAACCAGGACCCACCTCTTGCTGAGGAACTGAGGGAAAAATAATGAGGACTAATGGGGATGGAGTGGCTTCAAGAATCAGACAGCGCTAGATGCAGCCCTGCTCCACCCCTTACCACCTGTGAGGACCTGGGCAGATTACTTAAGTTCCTCTGTGCTTCCAGCACCTCCTTGGGAAAATGGGCTCATCGCTGTCTACCTAGAAAGGTTGTCACGAGGATTAAATAAGAGGATACCTGCAAAACGCTCAGCACAGCATGTAGTGAACCCCATGAGCTAGTAGCATGTGTCGACTTTGGGCAAGTTAACCTCACCGAGCCTCAGTTTTATGGTCATTAACTAGGGGGGAAAACAGTATTTAGCTTCCATTATTGTTGTGAGGACTAAATGAGATGATACATGCACAACATCCAATAGTGATATTTACTGAGACTCATCATCACTGCACTCAATATTCTCTCTCATGGTACCACATGTCACACTGGATTGGGCCATATGTTTACAAACCTGTAAGCTGTTAGAATCACCCATGTCTTTTCATTGTCATACCCCTGACACCCAGCATACTGTTGAGCACAGAGTAGATGTTCATTTAACATTAGCAGAGCTGATGCCTGGACAAACGTCTACTGCCCTCTCTCTCTCCAGACCGTGCCTGTCCTCAAGGGCTCACACAAGTTTCGCCTCTCATCTGGGAAGCCTTCCCTCCTTTCTGCCGCAGGACCTCATCTGCTTTCGAATACCCACATCTCTCATTTGTTCGTTTCTGGGGACCACATTTCAGCCTGGAACCTTCACAGTTATCTAAATTTCAACTGGCCTTAAAGATGCAGTGTGCCTATGTTGCTCTCCATCAGCCAGATACCCAGTGCCAGGACTTCACGCCGGAACCCTCGGCCCAGCACCTGTTAACATCAAGGAGATGCCCTGTGCCTATGAGAAAGGGATCGGTTTACAGATTCTGAACAAATCGAGAAAGGCTGGACATTCCTTCCCATCCAGGAAGGGCTAGCCAGTGGTATTCTTCCAGGTGTACCACTTAAACATCATCATAACACTTTGAGAAAAAGGAACTACTCAAATCCACCAAGCGCAGCTCTTTGCAGCATTGAAGATTGCTGCTGTGTAAGCCAGAGGCACCCACATTAAAAATAAATGCTTAGTAAGAGAATATTTAATGACATGGAAAATGTTTCTATTACATTGTTGAGAGGAAAGCAGGTTACAAAATTGTGTGAATGCTGAAGTCCCATTTTTTAAAAAATGTATTTATATATGCAATTTTTAAATAGAGTAGGAGAATTATATACAACAAGATATTAACAGCAATTATCTCTGGACAATGTGGTTACGCAATTTTTATATTATCCTTTGCGTGGTTTTTCTAATTTTTTGCAATAAACATATTACTTGGTGGTCATAAAAATAATACATTTTATTAGCAGAACTAAATGTAGGAGTTAAGGTCTTTGGACATCTCTATGTGGTTTTGGTGGGGAGGTGTCACAAGATGTGTAGTTCTGAATGTGGCCTCTTCCTCTTCTCTCGCCCCCACCACCCTCCCTCTGCCCCTCCAGACACCAGTGCAGACCCACGACCCAGGCTTTGCTTGAAAGCAGAGACCTATTTCCTCGAACCAAGGTATGACAGTCATTAGTATTTCCAATAGGGGCACCTGTGAGGACCTTGCATTACAATAGAAAGAACATACTAAATAAAGAACACATGGCCCTTGTTGGCTTTCCAAATGTCAGTGTGCAGACTCTCACATTTATATCTCAGCGCACACGCAGACTTCTCCAGAGAGCCAGCCCAACAGCCGGTTGAGGTGTGAACCAAGAATTCAACTAAATGTTAATTGGCACCCAGGCGTGACATGGGGGTCCTTAAACAACTGTGCTGGGGAATGTGGTATTTCATTTTTCCTGTCTTGCTTCCTTTATTGTGGTTATCCATAAACCACGAGGAGGATCTGGTCAGTGGGCACAGTAGGAGAGGGGCTGTTTAACTCTCTCCTTCCTGAGGCATCCATTCTCCATATGGCATTCTGTGGGGAGGCCTCTGCACGCAGAGCCCCCCTGGCCACCATGGGTGAGAATAATGCTACCAAGACACGATCTGCTTGGGGAGGAAAGGTGGCTAATCTCTCGAAGGAGAAGGGCCCTGAGTCCTTACCTCAGTGGTATTTATTAGGTTCATAACACACAGGGATACAGGTAAAGCTCATTAATCATTGTCAGGCAGTAAGGGTCAAACAATACATAACAAAGAACTCTGAGGGCCTATTTTGAGTCAGAGTCAGATAGCTAAAGAGGCATAAAACTTTGAGTAACAAACTCACTTCTCTCTTGGACCCTTATTTAATTGAGAGCATTCTAAACAAAGCAGGTTGCACAGTATTTTACATATTCTTTCTTAGGCCTGATTGCCCCAGGGAACCTGCCCTTTCTAGCACAGGGCGGTACCCACCACCAGCATTGTCTTAGGCTTAAGTCAGGCAAGGGAAGTAAGGCAGCCAAGAGATTAGGAGATGTCTTGCAGACAGAATGAGGACTCAGCCTATGTCAGAATAGCTGGGGAGCGAGGGTCCATCACCCCCTCTTTGCTGCAGCTCCCTGAATCCTTCCTTGAGGGCCTCCCAAGTGATTGTGTCCAGCTTAGGTTGCCCCCCTTCTGAAGGGTCTTACCCATCATTGACTAACTGACCAAGCATTGGGGGCCAGAGATGGATGAAGCAGAAGCAGCGCTCCTGCCAGGGAGATAAGCCTTGTCTCCTTAGTGGCTCACAGCCTGAAGGTCACTCACTCAGCCTTAGCCATGCGGGGTTTACAGCTCCTGGAACCACACAGAGCAGTTCCCAACAGCATTCTGCACCTGGAACTGCACTATGGCGCTTAATGTGTGGATGGAAATAAACACCTGCAACCAATCAGCAGGGTGATTCTAAATTCCAAGGTGTTCAGAGAAATATAAATTGGTGGTCAAATACAGGAGCACTAGATTGTTTTGTCCACAAATGCCAGGTAAATGTCCGCCACTGGGTGTCTTAGTCATCTCACCATTTAAAATGTAACAAAGTGGACATTATGAAGAAGGTGAAAAGACAACCTACAGATTTGCAAATAATGTTTTTGATAAGAGCTTACTATCCAGAATTTATAAAAAGCACTTACAACTCAAACAACAGATACACAATGCAATTAAAATACAGGCAAAGGACTTGAATAGGTACTTCTGCCAAGAGGATACACAAATGGCCTAGCAAGCACGTGAAAAGATGCTCAACATAACTGTCATTAGGGAAATGCAAATCCAATCCACAGTGAGGGGCCACTTCACACCTAGGGTGGCACGAATAAGAAAGAAAAAGTAATGCCCTGGCTGGTGCGACTCCCTGTCAGGGCACAAACCTGGGTAGTGGGTTTGGCACCCGGTTGGGGCACGAATCGATGATCAGGGGCAACTGATCGATGTTGCTTCCTTACATCTTTTGTCTCCCTCCTGTTCTCTCTCCTTTTCTCTCTCTCTAAAATCAATAAGCATGTCCTCAGGTGAGGATAAAAAAAGAAAAAGGAAAACAAGTGTTTGTGAAAATCCAGAGAAATTAGAACTCTCACACATTACTGGTGGGAGTGTGTTCTCCACGTAGCACATTCTTTCTGCTGTACTGTGTGGTTGTCACAGACGCCCCCACTGGAAATACTAATGGCATCACATGTTGGTTTCCAGACACTGCGGAAAAATTTGTCAGTTTCTTAAAAAGTTGAGCATAGAATTACCTTATGACCCAGAAATTTCCCTCCTAGATTTGTACTCAAAAGTATGGAAAACGGGCTCCCAAACAAGCGCACGTACACGGATGTCCACAGCAGCGTTGCTCACAGCAGTCCAAGGTCAAAACAACTCAAGTGCCAACCAGTGCGTGAATCAGTGCGTGAATCAGTGCATGAACGGATCGACGAACGTGGTGCACTCATACAGCGAAATGTTATTCAGCCACAGAAAATGAAATGCTAATTCCTGCTATTATGTGGATGAGCCTCAAAAACACTGTGCTGAGTGAAAGAAGCCAGACACAAAGTGTCACATGTCGTGTGCCTCCATTTGTTTGTTTATTTACCTGGGTAGAATCTGAAGACTCCCGTATTTTCTCATTTCCTTCCTCTAGGCCACCTCCCCTTGTCCCATCCGCTTACCAGCTCCCTGGAATCTGTTCTCTGGACCTCACACACTGTGGGCACATGCCGTTTGAACGTGAACTGAAGCGGCTTCATCACTTATTAATAAGTATATGCTTAACAGTTAAAACACTTAAGAGTAAAACTTTTCTTAGATCTCCTTTTTTTATTATTATCGTTGTTTAGTAAAGTTGTCTCCATTTTCTGCCGCCACGCCCCCAACCCCACCCCCACCTCCCACCCTGGAACCTGCCCCCGTTGGCTTTGTCCCTGTGTCCTCTATACGCATTCGTGTTGGTCCTTCCCCTGTTTTGCCCCAGTACCCCTCTCCCCCCATGCAATGTCCAGAGTAGATAAACCCAGAGAGACAGAATATAGATCGGTGGTTGCCAAAAGTTGCGGGGGCCGGGTAGTGGAGAACGTAGAGAGACTGCTTAAAGGGTCCGGGGTTTCCTTTCGGGGTGGGGAAAATGTTTTGGGACTAGGTAGAGGAGGTGGCTGCACAACATTGTGAATGCACTAAACACCACGGGACTGTCCACTTGAAAGTGGCTAAGTTTACATCAGATGACTGTCATCTCCATAAAAATGTACATACAGTGCTTGCTATATGCTCAGTGCTGGGGCTTCAGTGGTAAGTAAAACGGTCAGGGCTCCTGTTCTGTGTGGGATACGGGCCGGTGTCAGGGGGCAGATATTAATCACACACGTTTCCTTTAGGTCGTAGCTGTGAAATGACAGATGGAGAAGAGGCGTGGGTGCTTTGAAAATGCTGCAAGGAGGACTTGAGCTTCTCTCAGACATCGGCAGGACCTCTCAAGGAACTGATGGTGGAGCTGAAATCTGAGGAAGGGTTAGGAAACGATTTGGGTCATAGAGGGAGATGGGAGGGTAGCGTGTTCCAGGCTGAGAAGAGCAGATGAGAGGCCCTGCGTTGGGCGTGGGAGAGAACGGAAATACCCACGTGGCTGGTGGGGAGAGGGGCAGGGGCACTTGGTGTGAGAAGAGGCTGGGCAGAGGTGGGCCAGACCATGCTGGCCTGGCAGACCCAGGGAGGGACTCGGGTCAGCTCCTGGGAGTAACGGGACTCCTGTGGAGGTATTTTAAGGAGGAGGCTGACATGATAAGATCATTTCTGTAGTGTGAAATATTTGCCTTTTCTTTTTTTTTTTTTGGTAACAGCTTTAATGAGATACAATTCACATAATATAATTCGCCCTTTAAAGTTTAAGATTTAGTGGCTTTTAATATATTCACAGAGTTGGGCGACCAACATCACAATCAATTTTGGAACATTTCCATCACCTTGAAGAGAAATGCCATACCCATTAGCAGGCACGCCTGTATCTGTTGTCTGTGGCTGCCATAACACACAGCACATGTAGCTGAGGGGCTTAAAGCAACAGATACTTATTGTCTCATGGGACTTCATTTCTTTTAATGGCCAAGTAGCATTCCATTGTATGGACATCCCCCATTCTGCTTAACCATTCCTCAGTAGATGGGTAGGTGGGTTGCTTCTGCTTTTTGGCTATTATGAATGACGCTGTTATGAGCATTCATGTGGACATTTTCACATGGAACCTATATGTTTATTTCTCTTGTGCACATACTTAGGAGTGGAATTTCTTGGTCATATTATTTGTCTTGTAAAAAATGTAGGTACACTACGTTTCCTTGACAGTATTCCCTGGGAAGATGTTACTAGATTCTTCACAGGATGTGGCATGACTTGTTCATGATTTTGGGAAGGGAAGAAAGAGACTTCGTATGTTGGGACTCCCTATGAATCACAGGCACCAAATGCAATCTCCTCCATGCAGATAAAGATGCTGAGGGCACGAGAGCTGTAGCAACTCACAATTCCATAGCTGGTAGGTGGTCAGGTCAATATTTGAGCCTTGGTCTGACCTCAGAGTAGCACAAATGCTCAACCTTACTTGGACTTGGGACTTGGTTCTTGGCCTGGGTCCCAGTTTCTATTCCTTGCCAAGGTGTCTGGGACACAGGCCTCCAGAGAACAAATACCACCAAAGGCCTGGTGGGGCCTGCCTGCTCACAGCTGTGCAGTTGCATGTGACAACAATCACGATGAATGTGAGGCTTTAGACTTTGGATGCAAGTTTGAGTATACCTCCTGTGGTCAGAGAGCTGGTGCTCATGTCTGACCCGTGGAGGGTATGTCCCCAGAGGGAGGGTAATGACAATGATAGCAAGTTCAGTACAGTGACGATATCTGCCGTCACTTCTGGAGCGTCTTCTTTGAGCCAGGCACTTATACCCATCTGACTCTTCATGACAACACCTCAAGGTCTGTGTCAGTCGTATTCCCATTTCACAACTGGGAGATCAAGGGGCTCGGGGCTCAAAGGAGTGTCCTAGGGAAGCTGTGGCTTGGAGGTACTCTGGTACTCAGAGCATGGGAGGGAGGTGTTTGGGCATCTCAATCTCTTACCTGGACTCAGGGGACCCCATTCACTCCAGTCTGGGGCAAGATGGTCCAGGCTTCCCAGTCTGACACTCAACACTGACAGCTAATTGGGTAGCTGCCAAGTTAGCATGCATGTGACTGGGATGTAGTAGGTCCTCAATAAATGATTACCAAATGAGAGAGTGAGCTGAACTGACGAAGGACTACAGGAGTGTAACAAACTGGTCTTTTGACTTTAAATAATCTGCTGTGATGATAAAAAAGAAGTTATCTGCACTTAGAAATGTGCAGCAGCCTTGGAATTCTTTCTGCCTTTGTTTTTTATTTTGGTTTTTATAGTTTTAAGAATGCTATATGGCTTTTAATTTCCATGGCAGAGCAGATGAATTATGAAAACCGTGTGGAGCCGGATCCCGAGGCTGCACGGAGAGTCCAAGGGCTGAGGGACACGACTGATCAGTGACGTCTGCCATGGGGGCAGGAAGGGGACCCAAGAGTGTGAGTGCCAGGCCCCTGCCCCTGGTGACTTCCTTACCTTCTACAGTTCAACGGTCATCTCCATACTGACCGGTGGTTGGCCTGGCACTTTTGCTGAACAAGTGCACGTCCCCACCCACTAAATTCCGACAGCGCTGAGCTGAGCCCCAGCCACTGGCACGAGATCCAAGGGTCCAAGCCATTTAGGAGGCCGGTAAGTTGGCTCCGGGCCCTCTGCTGGAAGCCACGGACTCAGCCTGCAGACGCACTTCGCCCTCCTCTTCTACCTCTCTGAACGCGGCGATGCAAGGTTCTTCCAGTGTCTAAATCTTTCTTATTCTTTAAATTGCTCAGCAGTTCAGCAACGTGTCACTTCATTGTGCAGTCATAAAAATATTAATGTTATGTGTTGCGAGGCAATACTCATGCTGCATACTGTGGATGAAAAATATTGAGTGTGTCAACATGTTCAAGGTCTAAAAAGAGAGCTTTATCATTCAGCCCACAGTCTCTGTAAGTACTGTATACATTTCAATTCTTTATGTGTGAAACTTAATGAGTTTGGATTCTTTGCCTCATTGGTCATAGTAGTAGGAAATAAAACAAGAGGAAAAGGCATAACTTTCCCATACTTAAACTTTAAATGCATCAAATCCTTAGAACAAACCAAACAGAAATGATTACTGAAATTTATAGGAGAAGTGATGAATGATTTGAATTTCCAAAGCATATTTTAGGTCTGCTACACATTTTTTCCAAATCAAGAATGCCATGTTTGACTCTTATATGTATTTGATAGCTTTTCCTATGCTCATGTCCTGGGAGAACACAGAAATAACACAATTTTAATAAAACTGGAATAAAAAAGACCTACTTATCAGCTAGGGTAAGGGCAATGATTATGGAAATAGACAACATTTATTGATCACCGAAGATATGCTAGGTCTTATGAATTGTTCAGACATTTTCCTGTTCATCCCTTACTGCATCTTGTGATGCGACATATACCCATTTTCCAGATGAGGAAACCGAGGCTCAGAAATGTTACATGACTTCTCCAGGTTATTTCAGGAGGCAGTAACAGAGCCAGGACCTGCATCCAGGCAGAGTGACTGCTTAGCTCTGCAGCCAGCACGTGCATTCCAGGCGATGAATGAGGGGATCCAGGTGTCAGTGTGGCTGGCACTCGCTCGCTCAGGGACCTGAACAGATGGAGTTGAGTACATGGGATCCAGACAGGCAGGTCTGGAGGACAAGAGAGGGGCTAATGTAGGGATGAATTAAAACTGAGAAGAAACAAAAAGGCAGACTGAACTTTATCCCTGCTCCTGTTTCGCAGCAAATTGCCTGTGCTAAATTCTCATAGCAGATGCCAGCCTCACGTTAGGGAGAGTCAGAACCAATACTTCTCGATCAACTGGGAGGGTGGAGGCACATGCAGGCCACTACCTTGAAGAGCTCACTTAGGGGCTGCTTTCTCACTGTCAAGATGATTCTTTCAAATTTGCTGAAATTTAGGTTATTAGTCCTGTGCAATGTATGATTACTTAGGTGATCAATATCTATTGTTTTAAAGGCCAGAATTTAAATAAAAGGAATAAAAACTGGGACCAATGTCAAACTAAGAGAAATGGAAAGAAGACCATTCAAGCCTCCTCCATCATGCCACTGTCAATGTTGCTTTTGTTTGCCAGCATTTCTCAGTGTCCCTTCACGTCTGAATCTGTATGAGCTGCTAGAAAGTGATAATTTTCTGTGTTTTAATTCCCCTTCAGGTAGACCATTTAGGTTGGTTTCTTGGTAGCAAAATGATGCAGTAAATCCATGCGGAGCAAACTGGGAGATGATTTCCATGGGGGAAATGTTTTATGCTTCTAAGCATTTGGTAATCACACAAAGTGAAGTGGACTATTGTGATGTTTGTGGCAATATGTGCATATGAACAGGGTATAGTTTGTGTTTTCTGTTTTGGTAGATGTAGTTCCCTCATGCTGGCGAAGGATGCAGCTTGTCTGCTTTTGAACATTCAGTATGGGTTGCCAGCCCTTGGACCAGAGGGCTGTGAAAAAAAAAAGGACAAAAGGAATCTTCTGGAATACTAAGATGGACTTCGTCACCTCCTGCAGAAGTCCCCTGACATTTTTCCCAGTTATCTCACAATGTTGCTCTCATTTCTCCTCACTGCAGGCATTTAAGAAGGGCGGGGCTCTCCCCCCACTAGACCAGGAGTGCCTAGAGGAAAAGAATCTGATTTTCTTTGGCTTTGTCCCCACAACCTGGTAAGGTGCTGGGACACACTCAGATCTCAGGAAGTGTTTGCTTAAGTGCCTGAGGACCTCATCTCTTGGGAGTGACACAGTCCAGCCCTTGAGATAAACATCATCACAAGCAAGCCTTGAGGGTACAGAGGAGGAAGTGGGGGGTTTAGAAGGTAGATGGACAGACAGAAAAGCCTCCTGTGGCTCCTCTGCCAACTCTCCAGGTAGTTCTGTGGCCAAGGAGGGGAGTGGAGACGCCATTCTGCATCCATGATGCAGGACTGGTGCTAATGGAGTCAGTAGTGTGAGTTAGGCCCTTGCGTGAGCCTGTTTCCTCTGCTTGGCTTTCTGGCCACTTGATGGAACTTCCCCCCATGCCCAGGCATATTTTATAAGAAAACACAGGCCATAGAGACCGAGAAGTCTGAGTCCAAGAGAGGAAATGATGATCGCTTCAAAACCGCCTGCTCCTGCAAAGAGGTAGAGACAGGCAGAAAGCCTGGTGCCTGGACCCCTCTGAGCATAGCCCAAGTCCCTGTGAACAGAGAGGACAGAGCCCTTGCTCTCTGGTGAAGAAGATGATTGGGAATCTGGAGGGGTTTTTTTCCCTTTGAAACCAATGAAAATTGGGAATGGGGCTTCTAGAAAAAAGTAGGACAAAAGTATGTTTGTTTAACATGTTAATTATTTCACTCACCCAAATATCTTTTGAGCATCATTTCCAGAGAAACAATAGCATCAAGTCCATGGCCACCACCCCAAGCAACTTGCCTAAAGTTGGTCTCTAGTGAGGGAGAACACACCACCTTATCAGAGATGGCCCTGCATGGACTGGCTTATAGGGACAGTCACTCAGTCAACTGACACAGCATGTCAGTTGCAAGGAGCCGGGTGTCACTGTGGAAGTGAGCACAGCTGGTTCCACTTAGCAGAGGTAGAGGGGACCCAGTGGGGCATTTCAGCTGGGGATGAAAGGATGTGTAGGAGTTCCTCAGGTAGCGGAGGGAGGGAAGGGAGCACAGGCTGAAGGAGCAGGGTGTGCAAAGGATGGAGGGCGGGAAAGGGCCTGGTATATTTGTGGAATAACATTATGTTTAGCAGGAATCTAAAGTGTGCAGAAGGAGGGAAAGGAGAAGAGGCTGAAAGAGTGGTGAAGAGTGGTTTGGGACCAGATTATGAGAAATTTGGAGTCAGTGTCCTAGGCAAGATAGAGCCGTCAGTATTTTTAAGCAGGTGAAGGTATTTTAGAAAAGGAGAGCGTTCAGCAGGCAGTGGGAGGGTGTGGAATCCGAAGCACAGAGAGGCTGTTACGAGACTGTGCGATGGTCCAGGCAGGAGAGGGAGGCGTACAAAGAGCAGAGAGGCCTAGAAAGAGCAGAGCAGTGAATGGCTTTGAGAGCTGGTTACGAGGAGCTTCTGCAGGAAAGACTGGGTGTGAGGGAGGAGAGGGGAGGCAGGACCCTCAGTAACTGCTTGAAGGACACTTTATTAAAACAGAAACTGTCTCTAAGTTTGACAGTGAATGTTAGCAGAATGCATTTCCTCCCCTGTTTTCTTTCCATTCCTTCATGTTTATTAGCAACTGGGCATTCATTCATTCTTTGCTGGTGCCCTTAGTTGAGCCCCGAACCCAGTCCCAGGCAGAAATTGACCAGATTTGTTTCTGTTGGGTGAACCATCACACCCTAAAACAACAAGAAAGCCAAAGTACATTAAACCATATCAACTAAGGTCAGAACAGGAGAGAAGATGCATCATTAACTTGGTGACATGTGTGAACATTCATCTCAGAAATCTCATAAATGAAGAGGGGACAAGAAACTATTGGGTTTGGAAAAGTCATACCAAGACCAGGATCAAGTATCAGAATTTGTCCTGTTTGCTCCTCAGGGGGGAAAGGAAATTTTCCCTCTACTACTCTCCAGTTCATCTTTATAAGAAATTAATATTTTTAAAGGCCAAACTTGGCTCCATTTTTCATCTTGACAGCTTCTGAAATGCAGATAGATTTTGCATCAGATCAGCTTTTTTCTCTTTTGTTTTGGGGTGAGTTTCATTTTGTTCCACCAGCACCTGTGTGCAGAACAATGCAATGCCTTTGCAATGAGCTGGTGAGGGAAGGGGGATTTCATTAACACATGAAGCTCTGCTAAACAGACAGTTGATAAGCCTGCTGCTTGTCTGTGAGCTGGGTTTGGGGACAAGGAGACAAGATGTGCAGCCAAAAATCCCTCAGGGTGATGGGCATCCCTCTGTTCAGAACAGGGCACATGGTGGCTTTGGTTGTAGCTACAGAACACAATTTACAGGACGATAACGTGTGTCTAGACATTTTTCTCTCTCTCTTTTCTAAAAAAAATATAAACAAGCACATGGTTCTGCCTTAGAAATCTTCGAATGTGCCAGCTCTGCCATTCACTAGCTAAGATTTCTGCAAACCTTCCCATGCCTTACTCTCCCTCTTTGCACCTTGCACACTCAGATATTTTTTGTTAATAGTCATGCTCTGAATTAAAGGGGCACTTGTTAATCACTGATTTGGTGTGTCATGCCTTTATTGGTTCCCCATAATGTGCCGAGCACTGGGAATGCAAAGTTAAACTGATGTGACATTTCTTTCAACAGGCTAACAAATTATTCGAGAAGGGGGAGAGTAAGTCAATGTTATCAGAGAACAGGTGATGAGGGCTGTGGCCGAGGGGGACTGGGCATCAGGAAAGCACAGAGCAGGGGCAACCCAGGCTGCCTGGGGCGTGGGTGATGCCCTGGAGGGAGCATGGCTGAACCTGAGTTCTGAACGATGGTCAGGCATTGACTGGATGGTAAATGGGGAAGGAAGCTGTAAGGTCTTTTAGGTGGGGGTGGGATAAAAACACAGAGCGTAGAACTGCATGACATGAGGGAATGGCAGGTGGTGACCGCACATGGGGACGTGGAGAGAGGAAAGGTGAGAGATGCAGGCAAGGGAACTGTGAGATGAGTAAGTGTGCATTTTTGTGGGATGGGTTCCTCTCTCCTTTTGAGGTGACATGCAGCAAACATCAGCCCAGCGAAAAGGTATAAACTAGATTACTGCCACTGAAGCGGGTGGTCAGTAAGTCCGAGGGCAGAGTGCTTTTACAAAGGGAACTGGAGATCAGGGCTTCACCCAACCCTCTGCCCAGGACTATGAGGGCCAAACCCGAGCCTGCCCAAGGGCATGCTCAGATCCCTGAGCTGGATGGGGAAAGTGAAAGAAGAATGAAGAATGGACCTGGGGCACTGTCTTTGACATGCAGAGATCTTGCCGAACAGTAAACATGGCCCAAAGGATGTTCCAGACCCTCACAATCCTTTTGCAACTCTTCCTCCTATGAGAAGAATGAGTAAGGGGTTGAAAGAGGGGCACAAGTCCCCATCTCAGCAGGCCACTGCTGCCCCAAGCAGGGAGACACTGTCTGCGCATCAAGACACACACTGAAGAAGGGGGAGAAGCAGTCTTTCCCTTCCCAACAAAGGGTAGGTGTTAGGGAGCAGTGCCCACGTTTCCCTGTCTGTCAGCAGAGGAGCAGGTACTTGGGCTTGTGGCACTTCCTCCAGAAGTGGGAACATCAGGCCAATAGACACATGCCTTTTAGGTCACTGAAACAGGCAGCACCTCCCACAGTTCAAGCCAAGAGAGGGATGAACTCAATTCCCAGCCTTGTAGAGCCTCTCCTGCCTGCTTTAAAATTCAGCCAAGCCCTTGTCTTAAGCAACACGTAATGGATTTAGTGCAAAAGCTACAGAATGAGAACTGGACACCAAAAGAAGAAAAATCAGAAAAGTTACACCTGAAAAAGAAAAGTCATTAAGCCAGAAAAGAATAAATCAACTAAAAGTGGGGAAGAGAGGGAGAGCACCCAGAGGTCCCCAAGCAGCTGCAAAAAGGGGGAGAAAGGAGGTGAAAATCCATCACCTTCACCCGCCACAAAGACTGCATTTCTCAGATGTCCCACTGCTCATCCTTCCTCACACTGAGCTCCTGGTACTCATCCAAGCAGAGAACAGGAGATGGATTAAATGTCAACAAACATCCTCAAGGAGTGGGATCATTTGTGACAAAGAAACCCTCTTGGGAAGGGAAGGGGCTTGGTAATCAGTCCTCCAGAAAAGCTCTACAAGCCAAAAAAAAAAATAAAATAAATAAAAATAAAAAAGAACAATGGAAAAGGGATGGAAAGCTCAGGGAAGGATCTGAGATTAGGGTTGAGATATATATACACACACACACATATATGACTATAATACTTATAGGACATATATATGAAATATCTATAATATACATGTATGTATTTATATATATGATATATATATCTTCCCGAAAGTGATCTTTTTGAGAGGAAACCCACACTCCAGTCAAGAGGATTCATAAAATATGCATGATTTCCATCAATGTGTGAATTTCGAGCCCATTTATTACCAGGAGAGACAGGTCAACTGTCCCTCTCCACTCCACTCCACCCCACCCCACCCCACCCATGGGAACAAGAACTCAGCTTAACCAATGGGTGGTTGCGACACTAAAAGGTGAACATTTAAAATCTAATTAACACATTTGCTCCCAGTCACTTTTTCTCTTTGAACATCCCTTCAAATTCAGTCCACTTCCAAGATAGAAAAATATAGCTTCAAAAACATGTTGATCGTGCTGACTTTGAAGTGAATGAATGCACTGCCCATCCCAGAGGCCCACCTGGTCATATGCCTGCCTATATCACCAAAAAGAGAAATCACCACCCTACAGTGAATACTACTGCACACAATCACAATTTAATAACGCTCCCTACACAATAGGGTCTGTTGGGTGACCTGGTTCCTAAGAAAAGGGCAGTGACTGGCACATACCACTTCTCGCCTTTCCCTGCAAACCCATCAATGATTTCTGGACTACGGCAACAACAAGCAGTTTTCTCATTCACGCACTCGTTATTCACATACTTAATGTGCACTTCTGGTTGTGAAAGGGTCTTTACAAACCCGTGAATCCAAGCCTCTGACTATTGTAGGAGACACACCAGATGGAAGCAGGGACTGCCAGCCACAAGCTCAGGACAGAACTCAGGTTCTCTTTCCTTTTGGCTGCCCACAGTCTAAGCAAATATGCAGTCCTCGGGGCTGTTCATTCTAATGGTAGAACAGCACTTCCAGCTATGTTTCAGACACATGTCGGCAGTGTTTGGTATTGGTCGTATTGTAGCACGAACACGATTTCTTTCTCAACGTTCTCCTCCCTTCAAGATCACTTTTGTGGTAAGTCTCTTCTGCCTGAAACAGACAGGCAGAAACACTGCGTGTGCATTCTAGCACGTGGGCCTCCGAGAGGCTCTTCACCGAGCTGACGCTGCAGGAAGGTTCCTGGAGAGACACGGCAACCCGTTCACCCGAGAGATCTGCAGGCCTGTTTATTCTCACGAGCTTCTTACTCATGCAGTGTTATGTGTGGCCACCGATTTCATGAAATAGGTGAATAGAAGTTAAACATCTAATGCTATACAGAACCCAAATGTAACCGAGTATTATTCCTGAGCCTGATGAAAGTATTGGCCTCTTGTCCACTCTGGGTTATGTAAGACAAGACGTTGGTGATGTTTGTTATTTTTATTTTTAATTTTTTTGCTATTCTAGGTTACTAGAGCTAAACTCGGAGGTGGAAAGAAGTACCCTTACTCCCCGACAAGGACCCCAATGGCTCTCTTCATCTAATCAAGAATTCCAGGGCAGAAGACTCTGGTTGTGAACCATCCTTTCAGCTCCTAGAGTCTCACGGCCATCGGAGCTGCCACATAAAACAAAGGACTAGACCCTTTACAAGGTGAAGGTTCTTAATGCAGTTTTGCATTGCTAGTTTGAGGTCAAGGTTATGGAGAATATCACAATAATAAACGCATGCCACACATTTGGCAAATCCACAGAATATACAACACCAGGAATGAGCTGTAATAGCAATGGAAACTATGGACTTTGAATGGTTATGACCTGTCAATGTAGGCCCATCAGCTGTACAAATGCACATCTGCAGGCCATGCTGATAGTGGAGGAGGCTATGAATGTGGGAGGGCAGGGGGCCCGTGGGAAATCTGTACCCTGCCCCGCTCCAGTTTTGTTGTGGAGTTTAAACTGCTCTAAAAAAAGTCTTAATTAAAAAATAACGAGTAAGAAAAAGACTGTGGAAGGCACCTGGACACCACTGTGAGCTCCCCAGGGGCCTGACTGTATTCTCTGACACAGATTGCCCAGAACCCTGCTCTCCAGGATCCTGGCTCTGCAGCACTGTGACTCTCCTGGATTCCAATGTGTGGCTTCATCCATGTCTAGTATTCGTCTCCTGTCCCTTGGGTACTTGAATCCCATCTCAGCTTGGTGCTCCTCCTTCAAACAGTTAGTCAGAAGCTGAGCAATGGTTGTTGAGCTGCTAAGCAGTGTCATAGTTGATGACACCATCACAGAGGTCACCAGGCACTATTTACTCAATACATACTATGAACAATAAGAAATTTAGCTCTATAATATCTCAAATTTTACCATTACCTTGTATATCAGGAGTTATCACCACTTTACAAATGAGAAAATGGAGGTTCGATGAGGTCAAACAACTTAGTGTAAAATTGCTGTAGAAAATGAATTTAAACATGTAAAGTGCTTAGAACAGTACCAATACCCTTGTAAACAACACATGCTAGCTCCTTGTAGATTTTCTTCTTATACTACGTTGCTCCTGATTTAAATATTGAGCCCCCACAGAGAGGAAGGGAAACAACTTCCAGAGCACCCCTCCAAGTATCTTTTGAAGAGTGAGAGACAAACTTGAATGAATTTTTTCAAGGAAAGAAAAGAATAGTCAATCAAAACAGATCTATTTATTTGGGTATTACAAAAAGTTCTAGAGGAGACAAATAAAAGAAACAGACTCTTAAAAGCTGTAGCAAGAGTTTGTAGATGGTTATGTGTCATAGTTGCTCTATTTTGCTGCACATGCCTTTCCCCTTCGGGGTTCATCTTCTCAACCCTCTGCCCTGGAGGGGGTGACCTTATGAAACAGGAATCCTTGCTGCAGGGGTGTAGCTTCCTGGGCCAGAGGTGGACATATCCCAAGGAAGCCAACTCATAATTAAGGTTAAACCATCACAGCAATCTTTTCGGAATTCAGAATTGACACTCTGAGAGACTAGGTTGGTAGCAACACAAAAAGATGTCGGCACAGAAAAAGCAGCCAAGTCACGTCAGTGGCAGAGCACGCAGGAGGAAGGGCCAGGAACTCCTGTTGCTGAGGTCCCTGGAGCCACACCCAGTGCCCCACTACCTGCGGCCTGGTGGTCAGCCCTTCCCTGGAGACCCACTCAATGTCTTTATCTTCTGAGTTGGTTGACTGGGCTTCTATTCCTGCCAAAGAAATGATACTTACCGAAACCCATAGTCAACCCAGCCAATTTACATTATGATAAGACTGGACTGTGTAATTCTGCTTTCACTTCTCAGTGCACATTAAAGAGAAATTGTTGCACATTCACTGGGTAGATGCTATCAGGCTTGGAGGCCACAAGGGAACTGTGAGAAGGTGGACTATGCTCATTGGAGACTCAGGGGGCGTGATGGCACTTCTCCATCAGGTGCCCTTTTGCGGCAGCAATGCAACCCTTAACACTGTGGCTTTAGGGTGCAGAACTCGGAACTATGGAGAAGAGTAACTGGGAAGGCTTCAGCTCAGTTAGACACTCGAGTCTAAGCTCCACGAGGGAAGGGACTTTACCTTGTCCTTGACTTTGTTCAGCACTTCACCTGGGGACTAGCACAGAGTAACCGCTCTCAATATGTATTTTGTATAAATAATTAAGGAGGCAGCAGTTTCCATTCAAAGGAGCTGGAGTGTTGTAGGAAATTGAGTGGATGAAGTTT